>PVHX01008700.1:0-81262 GCA_004024805.1 Geosciurus inauris
ACAACCCAATCAATAAATGGACTAAGCAGCTAAACAGACATTTCTCAGAAGCTGATATACAATCAATCAACAGACATATGAAAAAGTGTTCAATATCTCTAGCAATTAGAGAAATGCAAATCACAACTTCTCTATTATTTCATCTCATGCCAGTCAGAATGGCAGTTATCAAGAATACAAACAACAATAAGTGTTGGTGAGAATGTGGGGGAAAAGGCATGCTCATAATTGCTGGTGAGACTGCAAATTGGTGCAACAAATCTAGAAAGCAGTATGGAGATTCCTTAGAAAACTTGAAATGGAACCACCATTTGACCCAGCTATCCCACTCCTCGGTCTATACCCAAAGAACTTAAAAACAACATACTACAGTGATGCAGCTACTTCAATGTTTATAGTCATTCAATTCAGCTAAACTGTAGAACCAACCTAGATGCCCTTCAATAGATGAATGGATAAAAAAACTGTGGTATATATACACAATGAAATATTACTCAGCATTAAAAGAGAAGACAAATTCTAATTTCTATTCCTTCACACATGAGAAGAATGGGGAACAGTAAACAAGAACACAAGAGGAGAGAAACTTTGCTTCTGAGGTCTTTACTCTGGGGAATCATTTTATGACCCTCAATATTCTAATTTTTAGCCAATAGTTTAGCCAAATGTCGAAAATCTAATGTCTTGCCAATATGATTGGCATGGAACTATAAAGTTATGATTTTGCTTTGCATTTTCACATTTAATAGTTTGAGGATCTTCTTTTTGATTTATTCCACATTTTTTTGCTGTCACCTCTGTGATATATTTACATCTTTTGCCTAAGTTTTTATTGGGTAGTTTATAGTTATTGAAATATAAAATGATTCTGATTATGAATCTTTTGTCTGCACTCTTGATGATATGGTAGGCTATGGTGCACTAACAAGTAACTACACTATCTTAATGACTTAGCAACAGTTGGTTTCTGACTTTACGGATTCCAAATCATCATCAGGCAGCTCTTTAAGGATCTAAGTCACTTTGAACTTGCAGTGTGTCCATGACTAATGCAAAGATAATTGAAAATTGCCCAGACAATACCCACAACTCAGTGAATATCAGTAACCATGTGGTTCTATCCAAATAAAAGGACTGTGGGAATGGTAGGGACACATGCAGCATAGCCTTCATCCTGTGCCTTGCTTGTCTATGAGAGCATGAAAAATGAAGAGGAAGAGAAGTGTCTGCTGTCCATCATTTTTATCATATCTGAAATGAATTATTAAAGTACTAATGATAATTATTATGGATGTTTTCTTTTATAAAGTGACTTTTCTATTGTTATGGAGGTGGTCATATATTTCTGTCTCATACTATGTCTATGTGGACAATTCTATATCAATGATTTTTCCCTTTATTCCTGGCCATTTTTAATTTTTCTGTTGTTTATTATATAGTGTTTTAAGTTCTCAAGCCCAAACTTTATTAAATGATCTGTGTTATAGCATCTTGTATAAGGTCCCTGTCCTCTTGGAACCTCATATTCTTCAACTCTAATATAAGATTGCACAATATACTCTGGGAATTTTTATGAGGATTAAATATCAAAAAATTGACTTTTAAAATAAAACACAAAGCACCTTTAAATATTAGTTTTTGTATGAAAGTGTTTTTGTTCTATGGGCAACAATTTAAGCCCACAAGAAGAAAAATCATGATCTTGATAGTTTAATATTTACTTTTTATTGTGTTATATCCAAAAGAGCTTGCCAATATTGTGATGTATGATTATTTTTATCACTTTTTGTGGAAAAATGAACATCATCAGAGTGATCACATCTTGACTATAATTTATAAATATTTACTTACAACTTCCCCTTTCCTTGTAACAATGGCTAATCATGCATCATTTAATCTTGATTATATGAATGATTTAAGAAACACTGAATTACTTTGCATGATTGAGGGTTTGAATGTTTGAGAGTTGAAAATTATCAAAAGAGTACCTGTGATTAGGACAGATTAGGAATTGTATTGTTTATGTTTAAAATTGGGGGCATAAATATGTATTATAAACTTCCCATTGCCATCCCATCAATTTTCTACTAAATGCTACTTCTGTACAGGTATCATTCTTAGTAAGGGAGAACTCTGGTAGTAAGGTGAAATCTTAGTATGGTGAAATCTTTCAAGTGTCACAACCAGCTCATGGGGAGAAATGACCTTGGACATGTTAGAATGGAAATGCATTTCTCATTTGAATAAAAATATATTGCTACATATGGGAATGAATTTCAAATTGAGATTAATATAAATCTTTTTATTCATATACTATAAAATGAGAATATGATCTCTACTATATTTCTTTTTAAAAATGATACTTTTATTTTGATAAACTCACTTGCATAATACAAATTTCATCTCAACTCCTCAGTTTGCTTTAACAAGTAAATTATGATAGTGTTTAGCTGCAGAGAAATCAAACCATTACAAGATTGCTAGGATACCATAGCTATGATGACAGCAATTATGAATATAAGTGGCAGCAGTTTATAGAATGCAGTGAAATTAATTTGTCATATTTTTATAGGTAATAGTAAATCAGGTATTTGCCCAGGACATAGTACTTTCCTAAATGACTCTTGAGAGAGAAGAGTTTAAAAATGAAAGTTATAATTTATTAGAACTAGTTTTTACAAGGGCAGAGAAAATTTGATGTCTTTCTCTGCTCTTTTGTTTGTATTTTCTTTTCATAATATCATATTCTACTTATCCTTTCAATGTGTGGGAATATTCTATTTCCCTGAAATGTATGATTATAAAATATAAAGTGCTTTAAAGCATAACAATCTATTGTAGCAATATTTTAATTCATCTATACAGTCGTGTATCTTTTTAAAAATTGAATGCTTCATAGTATTTCATATAAAGGTGTTTTACTAGCATTCCCACCATTAAAATTTAAGTTATCTATATTTTTGCTGCCAGAAACAATGTGACAATGAGCTCTCTTGGATTATTGTGTACATGTAACTATTTGTATAGAGTAGACTTGTAAATAATAAAGCTTCTGGAATAACAGTAATGCACATATTAAATTTCACAAATATTACTTTCTCTCCAAAAGACCTGTGACAATTTATATAAGCATAGACAATTGAGAGAAGATGGTTTTCCCCACATTCTGTCTATACTCTCAAACATCTTTTAAATATTTCGTAATGTGATCACATATCTTTGGCATTCCTTCTTTTACATGACATTTTTACACTTAGGATTTTATGATTCTAAATAAAGAATTTTCTTTCTAGAAAAGTTTCTAGAAAGGTTTCTTTTTAAATATGTTTCTTTCTAGATAGACAATTTCTGAAAGGGGATGAGAATTGCTTTGGAATCCCCCAAGAAGCTAAGTTTGTGGCTTTTCAAAGAAAATTCAGTTATGACAGACAAAAATTGTTATAATAAATAAAAAATCTGTTAAAATGTGTGATAGCTACTGATAATATTTTGGTACAAATACTGTGAAACATTATATTTGAGACATCAATGGTTCTGCAATTTAATTTGTCACTCGAGAACCAGAGATAAAAGTCAATTAATGTTGGTTGAAGGAAATACAGATAATCCTCACATTTATTTAAAAAGTACAGGAAAATAAAGTTTTGCCATTCATTAAAATAGCAATTAAAAATTGACCTAATTTTTATACTTGTATCTTTATGTGGACATAATTTTATAAAGAAAGACTTCCTTTTCAATTTCCTTAGTAAAAATAATGAAACAATATTTAAATATAAAAGGGGAAAAGCAGCAGGTTTTTTCATTAGACTAAAATAATTTTTAAGCACAGAGTAGCTCCTGGCCTTACAAAATTGAGGCATTTATGCAAGGGATGGTTCTCTAGCCTTGGTACTTAATTGATATTATAATACTAAAGACCAGTTGACACTGCATAGTGAATATATGTGACAGAGGCTTACTAAATATGTTCCTAATTTCCATTGAAAACAACTTTACATTTAGGGTGCATCAGCTATGAATAAATATTTCTGTAATAAACTTTTACTTTCAGGTTTTTGGAATTATTCATAACAACTTGCTGCACTTGTCATGATTGCAAGTTGCTTAACATTATACAGGTTGCTAAATAATTTTATGCAGTATTAGTTCTACTAAAAATGTTTTCAATATGTTTGAACTAAAAATGGAATATATTTAGTTATATTTCATAAAGCATTATAAAATTTTATTTTAGAAAGTATAACATTAAATAACAGCTCTAAAATAATATAAAAACCATTTGCCCTCTAAAACTATAGTGACTATTTGAAAATATGTAAATTCAATATTTTGTTTTAGAGAAAAAATACATATTTACATAAAGGATTGAATTATCAACATGAACTCATATGAACCATATTTAAAAGGAACCCACTTTCACTGCTGGGGTTTAGTCTACAAAGGATCTGTGACTGGAAGTAACTAGCCATCATTTGCAAATTCTGGATTTCATCCACAATTCTATTTTTCCTTATGAGAGTTTTTATAAGTTGGATATTTTTAAGAATTTGTTCATTTCACTAATACACATTTTCACATTTCTTAATTTAATGTTATTTGAAAATCATATGTTGATATATTTGTAATATTAACTGATGTGGAAAAATGCACACTTTTTTTCTGAAATTATTTTATGGTGTCTTCTTTCTTTTTCTTTCTCTTTTTTATTACAGGTGCGTAAACTTTATTTATATTTTCAAAAGATCTATTTTAAGCTTTGCTGATCATTCTATATTTGCTTCTATTTCATTAGTTTCTAGTTTCATCTTTACTGTTTTCTTCCTTCTACTTTGTTTGGCTTTATTTGTTGTTTTTTTTTAATTTCATAGGTATTGAAATGAATGTTTCATTACTTTAATAGTTTTTATTCTTTTAATGGGTGTATAGCTAAACAAATATCCTTTAAAGTAGTATTTTGGTTATACCCTTTGAATTTTCATATGTATTGTTTTTATTATGGTTCCATTTTAAATATTTTTATAAATCCCCACTATGTCCGATTTGTTATTTATGTTTGTATCTTATACATACAATCATGGAATTTCTTAGTTATATTTTCTACTTTAATTCCATTATGTTTGAAGAAACTTCAGTTAATAGTACTCCACCAAATAAATATACAAATCTATTTATATTTTTAATCAGTGACATTTTGATACAAATATTTATGTGTATATGTGTTTACTCACCAGCAGTAGTTTTGTTTTTTAGACATATAACTGTAGCCTTGCCGACTTTTTATGATTTATACAAATTTGTACATAGTATATATAAATGTGTATGTAACATATATTTTATCTTTAGCCTTATGCTATGTAAAGTTTTGCTTTATTTATTTTGTAACGTTTTTATCTGATGCATAAAAATTTAAAGTGTTATATGTTTCCAATGAACTAAAACTTTATTTTTTTATAATTAGTGACAAATTTCTGATTTTGCTTTTTGGTTTGAAGCATATGTATTTTCCTTAACTGATATAGCCATGCTTTCATCTGGGCTGTGTGTATGTGCTATTTTCTGTGTTTTCCATTAAACATCTCTGTCAATATATTCAGGTATACTTATCACACAGAACACAAAATTATATTTATAGATGAAATATATGCTGCTGTGCTTTTTAGCTACTTTTAAGCCATGCTGCTCACTTAAGAATAGTGTCATTACTGATGTATTTTACTTTGGGTCATCCATCTTATTTTGCACATCCTGTTTGTGCCTGAAGTTCTGTTTGTTGTCTTTTAACTTTTTCTTTAAATTGATAAATGATTTAAAAACTTTTGTTCTCTATCTGCTTGTTGAATGTTATAGTTTCTCTACCATTTTAGTTTGTGTGGTAGAAATTCAAACATACATGCTACTCAATCTTATCTCACTGTTGTCATCATTTCTAACTCTTCTCTAATGATACAAGTATCTTCAAATACTTTAATGACATTCACTCCCTTCCCAGAATTCTAAAGAGTTTCTTCCTCTGGTTATCCAATCAAACACTAATCTAGTACTGCCTTGGGGATATTTTTTCAGATATAATTCAAACCTAAAGTGATTTGACCTTTATAAACCGAGATGATGCGAGTAGGCCTAATATAGTCATTAGGCAGTTTAAAATTGAGAATTTTCCTTGGCTCATGGCAGACAGGGAAGGCAATGAGATTCTCAAAATACAAGAAAGAATTAACATTTTATAGCGAAATTGAAGATGAAGAGGGCTCACATGACAAGGAATGAGAATGACCTCAATAATGGAAGAGCTGATTGCCAGGAAGGAAACAGGAATCTCATTCATACACCTACAAGGAGCATGATTATGCCAACAACCTGAAAGATTCGTAGTTAATTCTTTCCTACTTGCTCACATTTTTTGGTGTTCTTATGCAACTCGGCATCTTTTATGTGTTGCATTTATAAAATAATATACAGTGGTTTCTTGAAGTCCTGACCTGGGTAATTGGGAGGGTAAACATATCCAAGGCCTGGAATTTCAGCATTTGTTACCCTTGATCCTTGAATTCATCATGCTAGGGCTCTGGATTATCTCTCAGTTTCATCAATATTGATTTGTTAAAGTATATCATTTGGTCTTTATCAATGAATCTATTATCAACTTTTTGAAACTCTTGTCTGAAAGTGTTTTGAAGTTACTTTTATTCTTGATATTAGTTTAGCCTGACAGAGAATTTCAGTTTAGAATAATTTTCTCTCAGTATTTGAAAATTTTTTCTAAGATGTAAGCTATTAATAAAATTGTTTCTCTTCTAAATAGTTTGTCTTTCTAAAAAGCTTTTATATTTTCTATTTGTACATCATTTTCTTTAATTTCACAATGATATACTAAATATCTGTTTCTACTTAGGTTTTGTTATATTATTTCAGTTTAAACACTAATATTCTCAGTATGGTAAAACTATCAGTAAATTTCTTTTCAAATATTCTTTTTGTGCCATACCATTTTCATTTTAATCTAAAATTCATCATAGAAGTTTTAAAAACTCGATTTCTATGTTTTTATCATTTAACTTTTATCTTTTACATTTTTTCTTCTGTAGTGCATTCTCAGGGTCTTCTATAACCTGGAATTTCAGCTTTTGTTAGATTTTATTGGGATTGGTCTATTTATATTTATCTCATTTTAGTGGAAGTTGGTCTCTTTATATTATTTATGGATATTGTTTTGCCTTTTGCTGATTTAACATGAAAATTTAAAAAATTCTAATATATTTAAGTAGCACATTTTCAATGCCTATTCTTATTTCTCTAGATTCTTAAAACTTCTCTTATTTTAAGAAAATGTTCCTGTCACTTGATGTTTTTGCCTTAGTCTCATTGGCACAATTCCTTTTGAAATATATAGTATCATTTAGATAGATTAGAATGTGTACATATTAGGGGTGCATTATTAATTATAGGAAAGTTTATGTTTCATTGATCTGTTTCTCTAACATAGTCTTATTTATTATAGTTCTGTAATAGACCTCAATGGCCAATAGCATAAAGGTAAAAATTCTTCTTCTTCAAGACTGCTATTCTTTGTACTTTTACATGAAATCATGAATATCAACTTACCAATTTCTACACATATACACACCTACTGAGATTTTTAAATTATAAAATATTTATCAATATGGCAAAATTTAATACTTTATTTTTTGTCTTTAATAGTGGCTAGGATTTAGAAGATGTTAAATAATTTCATCTATTTAAAAAAAACAATTTCCTTTAAAGCTGGCTAGACTTGGGTAGGTCAGAATCATTCAGTGCATTCACAATTTGTTTTAGAACATTAAATGTATTTGACTCCAGTTACACATGCACTTGATTCAAGACTAACTTAAAATAGTTCCTGCTGTAAACTTGCATCATCATCTTTTCTATTCACCAACTTGCTGAGGTCAACTTTCTTCCTTGGATTTTGGTTCTCTAACTGTATTCTTTTCATTTATATTTATTTCTAGCTGTTTCATTTTTTTTGCTCCTGATGAGTATAAAGGAACCCAAAGGCTCTCAGTATAGTTGCAAAACAAGAAAAGACTGATTTGTAAAGAGATGATGCAGATACATTTTCCAGAATGTAAAATCAGAGTTTTGCAGCTCTAATAACTGTATTAAATGCGTTTAGGGATGCCAGGGATTTTAAAGCATACTTAAATGATTTGTTTTATGTATGAAGTCAAGTCTCTTAGAATTAGAGACTAAAATAAAGATTTATGTTTATAAAAGAGATACACTAAGGGGTGATCTTACATCAAAGCTCTAAGGCAGTGAGGGGACCTGGAAAGGATGGGGGAAATTGTAATGCATGTAGTTTTCAAGTGTATTTAGTCAGTCTGACTCCTTAAGAAATTTAGTACTTATATCACCTTGTAGATTTTGTCCCAACTATAGGTAGGGAAGCTGGACTATTATAACCCCTACCAGTCTCTCATTGAAGTTGCAACTGTCACTGTAAAGCTAAGGCAACTCACAGGCAATGCCTCCAGTTTTCCAAGGGTGTGCTTCTGGAGAAGTTGAAGAGAAGTCATAGGCGTTAACCCTGAGCAACACTTGTGGCTCCTGAGGGGTGGGCACACTGATCAAGTACAATTCCCAATTCACATCATATCTTACATCTTTTATACCCTTGAAAGCTGTCTTTTGCATGAATCAATACTTTCAGTAAATAACTAAGTATTAATCATGATTTCTCATACTAAACAGTAGTAGTCTTTCATTCTATTAGAGTTAATTTATAAGAAATTCACTAATGCGCAGGCATTCATAATTTTAAAAAGCTGTGCTTTGACTCTTTTTACATTGGCTAAAGAATTATATCTGAAGGACAAATATTTAAAAGAAACACATTTATTTATTATACTTAAATTTTTTCACCTACAGAGTTTGCCAATTTTAATATTTGATTAAACAAAATACATCTTTCATAAACAAACCCAGAACAAGGCCAAGAAAGAAAATGGGAAATTAAAACAGGATAAAGTCTAGAGTTGCTACTCACTGGGCATCAGCATCAGACCTGTTCCTTTCCTCAAAGAAGTGGGTTATTTTTGCCCTTGGGCATCAGCATGGGTTCTTGTTCCTTAGCACCAAAATTGGCTATGAACCAAGAAATCATTCTTGAATGTTTAAGCATTTGTGCATATCCCATTGGTTCATGGACACCATGTACATGGGACTCCTTTCAAGTGCCATTTGCATAGGCACAAGCAGATTTATGGAAAAGGGTTTCCTCCTCTGCTCAGGAAATGGCTTATAATTACCCAGAGTGTCAATGGATCCAAGGCCCTGCTTGTTACAATCAGCAAGGTTGGCGGTAACTTTTTGACTGTTGGTGGCCAAAATGTCATTGTGAGGGTAAAGACACAGGTCTTTACACAGGTCCCTTAGGTACCAAGCAGGTCTAGTGTAACCATGGCCAGTTAGTGAGAGGATATAATGTGCAGTAGCCACTTAGAGGTCTCAATCAGCATTAAAAAAAAAAAAGCCTTGTTGAAGGTACATATGCAGACAATGTGCTAGTATTAAAATGCACTCCTTTTACAGCGAGGAGAATGCCTCAGCTTCCCCATTATGCTTGCTCAGGATTGACATGCAAGCCCTGGGCTGGCTTTCCTGCTGGAGAGCAGTCTGGCCAGAGGGGCAGCCCTCAAACCTGACAAGACCATCATTCTGTAAGGACTGACCAGGTAACCACTATCTACCCACCTGTCTTGAGGCAATCACAGCTACTTTGGTGACATGTGTGGTATATTTATTTTCCCTTCTTTTGTTTTCTAGTTACAGAAGAAAAGTAGCCTACAGGTATTTCAAAAGGTAGGGGACATGTCAATCCTTAGCTAATTTGTAAAGGAAACTACATGAAGAGGACAAATCCAGGACCTATAACATAATGCATATAACTACACAATTTGAGAGCTGTTCCTTATTGCCAACAGTGATAGGCTCCAAGCCCAGTCCTCTACAAGTTCCAGCTGCTCTTAAACTCTTCACCTGATTTTCCTCACCCAACTGTCTTGCAGAATTTCATGTCAAGGGTAAATATTTCTTCTGATTTTGCCAGAGTTGGCTAACTGGAAAAACTGCCCCTTTTCCTTACCTTTTGCCCCAAAGCTACCTAAATCAATGTAGTGAAATAGTGGAAACAAATCTGGTGTGAAGAAAAGCTACCCTCCTCTTATCCCAGTTTGGCTTTAGCTGCATCCTTTTAGGTATCTGTCTCACCTCACCCCTGTCTTGCTAGACTCATGTGGAATTTTACCACCTGGCTTGCAATTCAAGAAGTTTTCATTATAAAACTCTAAGGATGAACATAAACACCCTTAAAAATGCTGGATCACAGACAGCATGTGGTACCACTGCTGGGGTTTGGAAATTGGTTTCCTGAGAAATACTTATGTTCTAGGTCGTTCCAGTCAGTCACTGGGCTTTGCATGTACTGTGTCTTCAGACAGATTGGTGCCACAGGATAAGAAAGTGGGGGAAGCATTTCTGCTGAGCCTGGAGCAGCAGTAAAGACTCCAGCAGAACCTGTGTCAGGTCTTCACAGGGAGGGGAAAATATGCTCCAACTCCTCTTTCTTTTTTGTCTCTCTGAAACAAATCGCAGTTCAACAACTTGCCCCAAGCACTCAGAACTCCTACTTTCCTGCTTATTGGGCTGTAGCTGCTCTCTTTTCTTCTATATTATTGATTCATTATATACAATATTCAATATTGCAAATTATAACTGTTGCTTGCTTATTGTTATATTATTTCATATTAAAGCTTATAAAACCCATCCTGTTGTGAGGCTGGTGGTTCACCCCACGAATCTGCCTAGATAAATTAGTCTGGGATCCAGATCAAGACACAGACCCACTGTAGAGGCCACAGCACATCATGGAGGGCTGGAGGGCAGAGGACAGGGACAAGTTTGAATGGAACTGTGTTACACATCAGTCCTCCCAACTTTGATGGGCTTCCACCTCTTCTAGTACCACCAGCAGGAGTTCACAATTCTTACTCACAAGTTATGTTTTAGGAATTTCCTGAGCTTGCTTTTGCTTCCAATCCACTCAAGCATCGGGAGTTTGAAGTCCAGGTTGTAGAAGGCCTCTCCCCTCTCTTGAGCACAGATCCAGTGCTGCCTTTGAGAGGCAACTTCAGCAGACCCCAGCACAGGCTGGAAAGCAGATACATGAAGAAGCCCATGATATTAGTGAGGATGACATCCCTGTATTTTCCCCACCAAACAGCTTCAGAGCCTTTGGTCTGAAGTGTAGCCATAAACGATGATATTTACATCATAGTTTCCATTTCCCAACATGATTTTCTTGTGGGGTGTCACCATTGTATTGGGAGACAACTTCTGAAAATTCTCTTGCAGTATTTCCTGAAGAAATACATATTCAAATTATACTGGTTTTAATGGAATATTCATTGACTTAAGAGTATAAACAAAATACTGGTTAACTATTTGTAAAAGCTGTTTTCCTATTCTTTTCTTCTTAAACTACTTCCCAGCATCTCTGTTGGGGGGGTTATGTGACTGAATTACAGCCAATAGAATGTGCATGGAAGTGATGTATGTGACCGCCAATCCTGCTTTTGAAACCCCTCAGATGATCTCAGGCTCTTTCCTCCTTGTGTGTTGGTTAGATGTTAGTGTCCAGGTTCACTTTAGAGTATATATATTTAAGAAGGCAGAGACTGCAACAATCTGAGTTCCAAATCACTAGATAGAACTTGTCCCTTCCCCTTGACTCTAACTAGATTTTTAAATGAGAAAGAAATACACTTCAATAATTTGAAGTGATTCTAAAGAGATTTCAGAATTTCATGCAGAAGCTAATATGGTCTTACTCAGCATAGACACCTAAATGTATATACAAACTTAACAGAACCATAAATGTGTGTGTGTGTGTGTGTGTGTGTGTGTGTGTGTGTGTATATATATATACATATATATATACATGTATATATATACATATATATATAGAGAGAGAGAGAGAGAGATATCTTCAGGAACATATTGATCTTAAAAATTGTTGGACATACTTAAGTGTAAGAATTGAAGTAGAATATAAGTGCAATAGTAAAAACTAAGATTAAAATACTTCCCTATTCTGTCCTTATAAGAAAAGTATTTTAGATTTTTCTATAGTAAATAGTAAGTTTAAAGTCCTGAATCCAAAATATCCATTAGCCTTATACATTCTGCCTAATGCTTAAAATAATTACTGAAGGTCAAGAAAACAAGGAATAATTTTAGAAGATGCTGAATAGAGAAAAATTTAAGTTGGCTAAAGGTGGGCTGCAAAATTTTCCAAGATTGTTTTATTTTTTTAAATTTATCTATGCTTCTATTTTCTTTTCTGGTATGGAAGGTTATAATAGTAATGAATTGCTACATAAGGCATTTGATCTTTGACTTTTTTCCTCTCAGCTGATGTAGATGAGCTTCAAACCAGCTCATTAAGGAAAATATTTATTCTTCCAGCTACGAATTTTATAATGAACTTACAAGGCACTTTCGGTAACCTTCTACCTAGCATGATTAATATGAAGTCAACTCAGACAAAACGTTTTATAGTCTTAATGTTCCTATAAATCTAATATGTTCAAGAAGGTAGAATCTCTAGAAATATTATATCTTAAAAGGAAGTTTAATTGGTAATTTAAAGACATTTGTTGACACAATAACTTGGTGTACAAGACAAATTAGCATTAAAGAACAGGCTATGAGATATAATTCAGAGAACTTTGGAGAAAGAAGATAAAAACAAAGGTTTATATCTGGAATCCTTTTCTTGCAATTCTGAGAATTAACATGTTGCTTTTGGTGGAAAAGGTAAGTCCTGGTATTGTAGAGAACAGGACAAAATCAAAACTTTCTGCTACAGTAATAAAAATGAAACCCTCTCATTTGTGACACTGGAGATCATGAGGTTAAGTGAAAGCAGCCAGGAACAGAGGGACAGAGGGTTTATGATCTCACTCACATGTGGAATCTGAAGAAGTTGATGACATGGAAGTTGGGATTAGCATAGTGGTTACTAGGTCTGGAAGAGGTGGGATGGGGAAAGTTGAATAATTGGGTCCTAGGTCACAGTTAAAACAGAATAGAAAGTTCTGAGGTGCTATTGCAAGGGCAGATAACTCTAGTTAACAATAATGAAGCATACGTCTCAAAAATCTAGAATATATGTTAAAAGTTTTCAACGTAACGGAACGACAAATGTTTAGGGAGATACATATACTTAACCTGATTTAAACATTACACAATGTATATATGTATGAAAACATCAAGTTGCTCCATTAACATATACAATTTTAGGATTTAATGTATCAGTAAAGACAATTTAAAACTTTTTTTGTTACAGAATTGTAGTGAGAGTCAATCACTTCTCAAAAGAAATTTGCTCACTTCATTGTCTCTAAGACATTTTATTATTTGGCCATGCTCAGAAATTGACTTTAGTTTTCAATAAAAATAGACTTAATATGATAAAAGGGGTGGTGCTACTACCTCCTTGTTGTATCTTCAAAAGAGTGTTTTTTTTAGTAACAACTAAAACTGTCCTTTCTAGGCCATTGTATCCCTAGAAACATAATTATATTCATGCATATGTTGCTCTGGAAAGTAAATTATGTTTTATTTTGAAAGGTCAAAATATTTATATCCAACCTTTTAGTTTTTTCATTATAGAGGATCAAACTCAAGGTCTCCTGCTTGCTAGAAAGCAACACTGAGCTATGCTGATTTATTAAGTATCTCAGACATGGTAGAAATGTAAATGTATTTCATTTCATTCCTCATATTTAAATATGAATGTGGTGATTTAGGATATTTCTTCAAAGGCCATTATAGTAATTCTTCTTTCAATAAAAAGTTCTAAAGATCTTAATTATAGAGATTATTTTATTTTTTGTAAAATAATAATTGGCTTTAATGCTCTTGCCAGTGAATTAGGTAAGAATACTTCATCCATAGCTTTCAGAGACCTAGAAAAAAATCAGACATCAGTTTACATGTCTCTTTTTAGTAGAATTATTTGAGATTGTATAAAATAAGTGCCTACTTGTAATTAGTTTTATTCCATTGGTGGTAGGGGTCACAAAGTGTATTCTTGATAATTTAAGTGTAAAAATTTTTAATATCATCAAAATTACTTAGCAAATTGCTAAATTGAGAATGGAAAATCTTTCAAATTCAAATTGTACCTGTTTTTTAAAGTAAAATGACACCTTTCTAATAATATAGAAATATTGTTTAAGTATCTATTGGTGGTTAAATCCAAGGCATTATTTTAAAGTGTATATGTGATATGGCATATTATATATATTAAACTAAATATTAGATCCTAAATAAATAGATAACTTGAGAGAGTGCCATGAAGATTCACTTACTCTTCTAATCCCGTGAATTTATTTAGGTAAAGTTTGAATGTGGGGAAATAATTCAAAAGAAATGAAGGATAAACTTGCACATATTTTTCCAGGCTTTGAAGTAAATATTTTAATTACATTATTTTAGTGAACCTTCACAATAGCCCTGTGAATTAAGTTTTATTTCCCTATTATAAAACAGATGATTTTTCTAGAGTTTCCAGTAAGAGAAACAGAAAGATGAATTCTAAGGGGCTGTTTTACTGGGGTCCATGACTGTTTCCTCACTCCACATCTACTGATAATGTTAACTCCACCGGTTCTCCTGAAAGAAGAACACATCCTCAGAAGACAGCAAGTCTAAACTCCTCATCTGTATTAATTTTCTTGCCTTGTGGAATGCACTGCAGTGAGAGATGGGAAAATCACTGGGAGTAAATACTTATACAAACACTGACACAGGACAAGACTCATATGTTTCTTTGTGCAGTTACAGAACTACTGTGATTTCTGAATTACATAATAACAGAAAAACAAATATGTTTGTGGGTTAAATGACTTAGGTAGAACACACTTGAATGTGAAGCTTCAGGTCTTTCAACTTGGTTGGTTTTTCCTTGCTTAACCCAACTTTTTGCAAACATAAGAGGCAGTGGGGTTGGAGATCACTCACAGTGAGTTCTGTCTCAGCCAGGTTTTATACACCTTTCCATTTTATACTAGAGCCTGATGAACCTCATCGTCCTGTCAGCCCTATGTCTAAGAACATCTCTTTTGTGATTACTATGTCTTGTTTATGTTGTTTAGTTTTATTCTTAATTCAAAAATAGCTCAATGGAAATTATTTTCCCATTAAAAAAACATAGCTATGATTTTGGGCAGCAATGATTTTGGCAGAATTTGAGAGACAAACTCAATATTAATCACCATCTGTGTAAAAGAGAGAAAATATTCCACTATATTATTTGCTTTACCATTACTTCACATTTTAAATGCAAATGATTCAAAACAAATAAAGTACATGAAAGTAGCTGCTGCATTCTATGTAATAAGAAGCAAACTTATCAGCAGAAAGATAGGATTGATATTTCTGCAGAATATACCATCATGAGCATTACAAGAGATGAGGAAAGAGAAAGAAACTTCAATTATACAGGAGTAATGTTTACAGTCTTTTTAATTAAGAGAAAACCTGGCTTAAGAGCTAAAGGGAAAAGTTTTGTTTTGGTAATATCAAAACTATTGACTGGAATAGAAAATAGTCTGCATATTCCCTGTTAAATATTTTTGTACTCTATGTCTATTTATATGACAGCTGTCAGAGTAGGTACAGGTTTTCAAATAAATAAGTCCAAGCAATGCATTCACTCATGTACTGTCTCTCCATTTACCTGTTTCTCAAAAGCAGGGCTATAACTTGCTCTCAGACTTGCACCCCACCTGTCTGTAACAACCCATATTATTTTTAACTGATTCTGTCTACTTTAAAGCTATTTCCATTTCTTCAGCAGACTAATTGTCTCCTTCAATCCAATATCCACTTGCAAAGAATTTTAAATTAAGCCCCAGAAGATTAAACAAGTTATATAGTTATTAACAAAAATAGAAGGTATCAGGGATATATCAAGAATTTAGCAAAGTGCAAATGCTTTACCGAGATAAAGTATAATAAAGTGAGGATTGCAAATATCAAAAGCCTAACATAAATCTGCATGCTTACTTCACAGTGTAGAGGTCAATGTAACACTTGCTATTATATATTAGTGATGATTTGGGATTTTTCCTACAGCAGAAAATGTCCAATATCTGTAGATTTCTCCATTATTTCCCAATTGACTGGCAGTCTGATATGTAACTAAGCTAGCTTAAACTGAAATGCATTTCAATTGCACAGTTTCCTTTGTGAGTTCAAGCAGATTGCAATTTTAAAATCCAGCAGGCTGCAGTATATCAGATATTACCATGTCAAGGGAGGGATATTGATTTCTTAATCAATTGTCACTTAAGAATGAGAAAGCAAGACTGAAGAAATAACCTTGGTCTTACAAACTGTGGAAGTGGAATATTTGTTTCAAAAAATCCCAAATAACAGGGAAAAACTGCACAATTAGAAAACCAAACACTGAGTTATGAGAAAATTTATTGAATCTATCTAAACAAACTGTTAGGGTTTGTCAGAAAAGGCTTACAGAATACCAGAAAATAAAATAATATTTTTTTTATGGGAAAATGGTGGAGGTTTGCTATTTACTCACTTATTTACATATAAAATATTCATGCATTCTATTATTTATTAATAGACATGTATTAAGCATTAATCCCACAGCAGGCATAAAAGAATACTAATGGCAATAAATTAGTAGAAATCATGTAATAATCAAATACTAAGTTTTTCAAAGTTTCCAGTATCTGTAAATTGTTTTTCATTAAATATAGGTTTGTCAAACAATCTCTAGGAAGTTTTTCATTAAATAGAGATTTATAGATATTTTCATATCAATTTTTGTAGAAATAAGACAACTTGATAGATTTTGTCATGCATTAACAGTTTGCATTTTATTTAACCAAAAATAGCTTCTAATATACTACTATAGTTTCAATATTGATTATACCTCAAAAGCTCCGTGTTCAATGCTTGGTCTCCAGAGTGGCACTACTAGAAAGTGATAGAACTTTTAAGAGGTGAGGCCTAGAGGGAGCTCTTTAGATCACACTCCTTCTGTCATATATGTTGCTTTCCCAGGTCCAAAGTAAAGGGGCAAACCATCCTGGACTAGACCCTCCAAAGCTCTTAGCCAAAATAAGCCTTTATTCTTTGTAAAGATATTTGTTAGTGATGCTGACTAACATATTCTCTAAGCACCAAATGACATTGACTACATCCAGGACCCTAGAATTGTGGATTTGAAACAATAAGCAGTATAATATGCTGAATATTTTTCTTTCCCTAATATCATTAGCATCTTAACACTTGTTGAAATTGGATAGAATTATTTTTAGATGCCTATGTATGTGTACCATTTCAAAATCTCCTCATCTTTTATGCCATCTTTACCATAATAATACTAACAGAGCATTCTGGTATTTTTCATGTCATTGTATTTCTTTAATACCTCACAGTATTCCCAAAGTCTTGTCAAATTTTCCCACTATGACCAATTCACTACATATTCAGATGAGTAGATATGAGATCTATGCTGCCCAAAATTCATGTATGTGCTCAGCATGCACAAATAAGTAGCTCTCATTAAGATATACACTGCTACTCACTTGTTAATATGATTCATTAAAAAAAGAAAAAAAAAAGAAAAAAGCAACAGCAGCAACTCTCTTCCCAAAAATGGTTCCATAAACAGCTCTAGGGAAATTAGAAAACAGTAACCAGAATAAATGTAGAAAAAAGAGAAATGGTAAATTATATGTATTTTTACCTTCTTTATTTCTTAAACATAAGTCTATATAAAATGTCAAATTGATGTTTGATTTTTGTTGCATAAAACTCTGAAATAATTATTTTCACCATTTTTTTCTTTCCAGTACATTCTAGTTGAAAATCGAAAACAATCAAATTTTACATTGTTTTTCATACTTAAACAAAATTTTGTTATTTTGTATTTTTTCTTTCCCTCCTCTCTTTATCTAAGGAAAGTTAATTTTTGATTTATGAGTAACTTATTTTCCCATCTTTCTTTCATGTTTTGAGGTGGTTAAGTACTACCCACAAGCAATTATGTAACCATTGGCATTCATTCTTGAGTCCATAAGCAACATCATGTTAAAATAAGCATTTGATATATTCAAATGATTCACTGAAAAATAAATCAACAAAGTACTTGACTTCAGTGGCCAGGCAATTAAATATTCAGTTCTTTAGCATCTTGTTTTTGTTCCCCTGAGTTTATATTTTTACTCGGGTCTTGATACTGTGACTTCAAGCAGACTTTTGACTGATGTAACAAATTAAAGCTCTACATATGTCATCAATTTAAATAACCTAAAATAATGAACACTATCCTCTTTTTAGGGGAAAAAATCAGCTTTTAAATACTTAGATATACATGGCTTTTAAGAAAACCTAATAATGATAACTTTAAAATAGTCAAGTAATATAGTAATCTAGTTATGTGTTTGTTATCTGAATCAACATGTCTGAAAAGGAAAAAAAAATTGAATCTAAATAATCTAATCTGAATCTAATTGTAACTATCTGTGTTGCTCTGACAAAATACCTGAGGATGACAGGAAGAAAAAACATTCGCTTTTTGGCTCATGGTTTTAGAGGTTTCAGTCCATGGTCAGCTGGCTCCATGGTTTCTGGGCTGGTGGTGCAGGACGTCATGAAGAAGGGTATGGTGGAGCACATCTTTCCTCATGATGACTGGGAGACAGAAGGAGGAGGACAAGGACAAGACCCCAATGACCTGTTTCCTCCAAGTGGGTCCCACCTCTGATAGTTTGTACCACTTTCCTATAGTCCATTTAATTACTAACCCCTCAATGGGTTACTCCATTCATAAGATCAGAGCCCTCCAGATCCAATCACTTCCCCAAAGCTCCACCTCTGAACATGCTGCATGGGGGAAAAAATTAAACATAAGACCCTTTAGGGGACATTTTGTATTCAAACTAAACTCCTATCATATTGTAACCATTTTATGTTTAAAAATATTTAAGCTTATTTTTCAGTAAGATATAGGATTTGCTTAACCTCTTTCAAATAATTGTAGGAACTGAAGGGATTGGGAAACAAAAGCTTAGACTTGTATTTGCTTAATTTCCTGTTAGAAATTCTTGCTTCCAGTAAAAACAGAACTTGAAAAGGTGGTCACTATTCAAATCACATTTAAATAATAGCTCATTACCTAAAGGAGACTTGTGACAACCACTGACAGGAAAAACTAATAAAAAGAAAAAATAAAGGAAAATATAGGATAAACCCAATACTTTAGAAAATAAACAAAACATGATTATAAAATATCAGCATTTTTTAAAGAAACATAGGGCTCATTCCAAGTTTCATTTGGTTCTTTTCCTCTGTAAAAGCATTTATAAGCTTAATATTTTTATTTCTATTTTTTATTCTACTTGTATTATTTCCAAATTAAAAACCTAAATAATGGTCTCTTAAGATCTAATGTATATATCATTTACTTTAAAGATACTTATTGTAGCTAAGAAACAACTGGCAATTTTTGAAAATTTTTCATGGTCTTTTCTGCAGATTATAACAACATGACAGAATCAGATAACTATTACTTTTAATTACCTTAAAAGATTTCACTCAATTTTATAAGGAAAGATTCTCAGCAATATTACCCCTCATACCTGAGCTGCCCAGTATGTTTCTAAATCAGAAGGTTTTTTAGACAGTCCAGTTTTATGAACTGTTTTTCTTAATTTTTGCGTGCATAATTTGTCTTGCACTTACATTAGAAAACTGAGGATCATTCCTCAGCTTTATTTTCCAAAAATATTTAGAAGGTATCAATTTATCCTCACTCACCTGACAAATATTTGTTGAACCCTAATTGTGTTCACTGTTCTGTACTAAAGATACAGCAGTAAATAAGAAAGGAAAACCCATCTTTCCTTCAAAGAATATCCAGTCCAATCAGGGTAATATTAAAATAAGTACATAAACAAATTAATAATGAAAATAATTTTAGACAAAAAAAAATCCTGGGTGCTAGGGTGATCTGGCAAGGCCTTTTCGAGGGGGATACATTTCACTGAGTCACCAGTGAGAAAATGAGCCAGCTGAGGAAAGAGCTGAGGCAAGAAGGCTCTAGTCAGAGAAAATTACTAAAACTAAAGCTAAGAGTAAACTTAGCTTTAGTGCAAGGTAAGAGACGACAGGTTGCAGCACTGGCCAGATTGAAAAGGGTCTTACACGTCATGGAATCAGGGAGGTTTTTGTTTTTGGTTTTTGTTTGTTTTAATATTAGAGTGATATTTTTCATCAGAGGAAAGATAGGATCCGATTTTACTTTTAGAGATTGTGAGTAGAATTGGGCTAGCTCTAGTCAGGTATAGAGTCACCAATGTGAACCCATTTTAGCACTGTGTGCTGGCATGGTAGTGCAGGCCTATAATCCCAACTCAAGGCTGAGGCAGGAGGATTTCAAGTTCCAGGCAAGATAGCAAGGCCCAGAGCAACTTAGCAAGACCCTGTCTCAAAAAAAAAAAAAAAAAAAATTAAAAAGGGCTCGGGTTGTAGCTCAGTGGTAAGATGACCCTGGATTAAATTAATATTATTTATTTTAGTACCAATAAATAAACAAATAAATAAAAGACAATGCATTGTGGTAGTATGATTATTTGCAGAATCTTTTATATTCAGGTAAAATAATTGTTACAAAGCCTGCAAGCTTCTTCCTTATCCCTATATTAAATATGTCATTGTTTTGCTTTCTACCTAAACTTTCATGAGGAGCAGCTTCTAATTAATGATGTAGAGACTAGTTAGCCCATGTGAAGAGCTGACAACAAGAAATTATTGGAATTTGATGCAGAAGCTGCAGGAGTAGGAGCTCATGACCATGAGGAATGGTGCTTTAGGAATCAGCTTGCTTTAGTTTTCAATAGAACAAAACTGTGGTAGGTCATGGTGGCAAAATCTTTTAAAAACCAAGTGACCACTCACCTGATAGAGTGACCACCCATTTTAAGTCTCTAGGAAGCCATAAAATAACTACTTTAAGTATAATTAGTATTTGATATACTTCCATCCAAAAATGATCTGATTGATTTCTATAATTGATAAGCAATTGTGATATTGTGATACAGGTCAGAAAATGAGTATCATCTCATCATACAGAAATGTAGCATTTAAATAATCAAGGTAATCCAGCTTTGACATATGCAGAAATCGAAGAAAATTCTGACAAAATCCTGTGGTAGTCTAATAAGTGTTTCAGATTTTCAGTTTATATATTTTCTGAAATTCAATAGAGAGTGGGTCTCCAATGTCCTGAGCTTTTAAAACAATAAGAAAACATTACTTGGAAGTTTTTAATGGTAAAAGAATAGAATTAAATAATTCTCATTTTCTTTGACTTCTTAAAAATCTCCTTCTGTTTTTTTGGTTATCATATCTGACTATCTTTCTTGTCTGAATGCCAAAAATATTTTATGTTAACTTGATAGGGTCTCAAAAATGATTTAAATTATTGAAATGTAGCTCCTGCAGGTATAGAGAGTTCATCTGTGCTGTTTTGCTCTTCATTATTTCAGAATGACTTCCTGTCTTCCTACCTACAGTGTGGCCTTCTCCACTTGCTGAACGTAGAAAACATCTTTTATGTGTAGACTACAGTGAAGTGCTATGAATCATTTCTTTTTCAATGTCTCTTCCTAAGCATTTCCTCTCCCTGTGAAATAAAAGTCCACATTATTCTTTTCTATATTTAAATTTTAATTTAACTTCTTTCTTAGACTATTTTTTAAATTTTTAATTTGTTTCTGCATTGCATCTTACATGACACTTCTTTGCCCCATGACTCTGTATTCCTACACCATGTGTAATCTGGTTTGCTCAGTGGAACAGATCTTTTAAAAGCACTAAATGGCTAAAAACATGAGTATAATATTATGGTATAGATAGCCTAAACAAACCCCACATGATTGTGGTTTATAAAGTCTTATAAAATGACAAATGTAGTTTGAGAAGTAATCATTATAACTACCAAGAAAAAAACAAAAGTCTCATTTCTTGGTTAAACATATGTGTGGTGTAAAAAATAAATACTAACCCTAGAAATTGAAAATACCACTAACAAGCTTTATGAACATATACAAGGCACTCTCTCAGGCTGGCCCTCTGTGTAACATTTATGCTTGTAAACACATGAATCTTGAGCTAGATGATCACAATTCCTTCCAGGTCAAATGATCTCTGATTACTAATACAATACATTTCTTTTTTAGATTATTTTGCCTTTATATGATAGAATATTGACCTTTGAATGTTCTTACACAGGAACAATGTCTAAGTACCAATACATAATTATGGTTCAGGAGAGACTTTTCATGGCTTGCAGATTTGTATGCAGTTTTCTGTAATGAATCGGAACTTTTCTCTGAAAAGCTTAAGGCATGGACAGGTATGATGTTGCTTTAGTAAACAATGTTATATATACATTTTAAAGAAATGAAAGTTATTTGGAAAGATAGTTCCCTAATCTTTCACTCCCATTTTTCATAAGTCTTTTATTCTACAATCACTGTCTTATTCTTGAAAACAAATTTTGCTTCTCATGCAGAAAATCTCTTTGGTAACTGTCCATTTGCTATCCAATCTCAGTAATTTTTCAAGACAGGTTCATTCTCCATTATGTATATACCTGTCTATCCCAATAGATATTAATTTGAGTTATGAACATGTAGATAAACAATTTGGACAGAAATGGATATCACTCAGTCTATTCTTGGACTTTGTGTAGTGAAATTTCAGATAGGAAGAATTTGGACATGAATGAAGGGGACTACATACAGGGAAGCAGAATGACTTAGTGAAAAGGGTATGAGAATTCATGTAAGAAGATCTGAGTTCATTCAAGTTCTTTTTCTGCCATTGACTCCTTAGATCTATGGACTTTACAAGGTATAAATGTTAGGATTTACATCTACGTGTAATAAGCGAACTTTGGATAATTAAATGAAACTTGATTTATTGGAAGGATTCATGTAACACTAGGAGATAAACGAAAAGAGTGGACTAGAACCAGTGGATGTTCTGAAAGGTTACAAAGCAAGAACAGCAAACTGTTTCAAAGCAGGGACAACAGCAGGTATGAGACACAATGACCTTCTGCAGCCACGGCAATGGGGTAAGTCACCTCTAAAGATTTTCCTCCTAGCCTCAGGGAACCAAGAGTTAATGTTCTTGAAGTGACCAGAACTATGACATAAGTGGGATGCAGAAGTAATAGACCAAGACAGCGAAGAAGTGGCCTCGGCATACACAAGGTCAGCTGATCACTCCTTCCAAGATAACTGAAATGGGAAGAAATTGGTCCTTAGTAGGAAATTGAGGTACTATTAAGAAGAGGACAAGGATCCTTGGTAAAGAAAAATTAACTTCTGTCCATTACACAGCAAACTAACATATGCAAATTAATATCTCTGCATCTTTTCTTTTTAATATTTTTTTTTAGTTGTAGATGGACACAATGTCTTTATTTTATTGCTTTGTATGTGGTGCTGAGGATCGAACCCAGGGCCTCACGCATGCCAGGCAAGCGCTCTACCACTAAGCTACAATCCCAGCCCCATATCTCTGCATCTTTAAAATTAGGAATTTAGGATAAGATCATCATATCCCACTTTTTAAAAATTTTTTTAGTTGTAGATGAACACAATATCTTTATTTATTTATTTTTATGTGGTGCTGAGGATTGAACCCAGTGACCTCACACATGTGAGGCAAGCGCTCTGAGCTACAATCCCAGCCCATCATATCCCACTTTTTACCCTAGTAGTCTAAAGGCACTACTGTGATTTTTTACAAAAAGTAAATAGCAATTACTATCTATACTCACCAATGAGAATACTTTGTAGAAAAAATATGATTAGCTCAATAAAAATTATAATTTCTCAAAGAAATTTTAAATGATTTTTAATGTTTTATAACAGTGTCATGAGATTATTGTAGAAAGTAGAAATGTTTCCCCCAAATGTGTGTAATTTTCCTGGATTAGAAAATAGTGATCCAAAAGTGAAAAATTGAAATGGTTAGATGTATGGCTTTATTCTCACCGCTTCACCGTGGGCTTTCTGAGAATCAATACACATAGTAGTTAGATTCACTAACTTTAGACTGGGTCTGAATCATCCTCCTTTGTGGCTTACTGTCTGTATGACCCTGTGCAAGCTCCTGAACTTTTCTATGCCTTGATTTTGTTCATATGAAAATGAGGATGATGACAGTATGCATATTTCAAACAAAGGATTACATAATCTAGTTTCTACAAGCACTATGTAAAGGTAAAATTAAAATAGACAACTACTATTCTTTCAACATACCCTCACAAATTTATATAAATGACTAATATCAGGTTAATGTTTCTTTAATTCACCGTCTAATGTAAAGCTCCAAAATTATATATGCTTAATATAGATGAAAAGTTAACAGATATGTATGAAAGTGAAAAAACTGGATTTCTAAGATTAGCTCATGGTGCTGCATTTTAATTGTAATGACTAGATTAGTAATAGTGTATTGTAAATATCATACAGTTTTGAAATGTGATGTTAATACTATTTGACATCTAGGGCTAATACTCTGTTAAAATAGCAACTTAATTAGAACATAAAGAGATTAAATTGGTCATTAGCTAATGAAAGATGAGAAATCCAATCAAAAATGTTTAATTTTGCCTTTTTCTTTCAAAATATGAACTTGTAATTTATAGTTCCCAGGTGAGAAAACAATCTTGGAATCTTGGACTCTCCATGTAGCACTATAAATCAAGACTAATTTAAGGAATACAGGCGTTCAAACAGTCTCATAATAACATTATCTCACCCTTATGATGGTTAAGAAAGAGTTCGCCAACTTTTTATTGGTTTGTGTGTTTTACTTTTTCCTCAAGCTTTTTTTAAAAAATTTATCACCAAACTCCAATTATTACCTATCTACCCACAGCCATTTACAGGTCAGTTTTGACTACATATATTTACTCAAATTCCCATAAGAAAATTAGCTTGTATAATACATAGTTGATTTCTCTTTATGTGAATTTGACAAATAGAAAATATTAGGCATTCATTAATCCACACTTAAATGATATGATTTAATCATAGCCATGTTAATCAAACTGTCAGAATGTTTTGGCTAGTCCTCTGATAAACTAGCCACAAAAATTACCCAACTTCTTCTTTGCTATGAAAGGAGAGATAATTTTGTTAAAAGATAATTTTGTTAAAATGATTGCTCTAGTTTGAAGAATGTAGAGGTTTACTCATCATGATTTCTAAAATATTTTTAATAATTATTTTATATCATTCAACAACTAATAATCACATTGATGTAAATTCTTTGAATTCTTATATCCTCAATATGAGAATTAAAAAGAATTAGGTTATGAGGTTAGGGCTTCATTTTTTAAAATTTTCAACTGCTTTCAATGGAAAAGAAATAGTCATTATACACAATTACATTGTTAGTCAATTTACTTGGTAGTAAAGAGCAATGATTAGTCTTTCTTTACATCAAGCTGATGTATATTGATGATGTAACTAGAGTGATTGGTGCTCAACTTCGATATTAACATGATTGATCTCCTTGCTAAAAACGCAGATTTCTGGGTGCCACTTTTAGGGATTCTGATTCAGAAATTCTGGTGCAGAAGTTCAAGGAATACTGTGGAAAACAGTGCCATAGGATAAAGGGTGTATGTGTTAGACATTTTCTTGACTTTTTGCAACCCTATCAGTTATTTTAAATGGGTGGGCAGCTCATTACCTGAGATCTAGTTTTCCTTCAGCCTCACTTTTGGCAGAAATCCATCTTGTTAACAGGGTTTTGACTGTAATAGCAGGTAGCATTCTTTTGCTGGATCTTTGTCCAAACAATGGCAGCAAGTACATTAAGGGGTGCTTTTTTGCACTAGTCTGACCCGTGAAACTGATATTACTGTCAGTGAAAGGAAGGAGAAAATCAAGTAAACCTAGAAAGAGTAACCACTTATCCTGAGCCACCAGTCATCTTCTTGTGATGAGATGATGTCAGTGGCTGTACTGACTATAAATGACAATGTCCTGTTTGACTCTCACTCCAATTTGCACATTTGCAAATTAGAGAAGGCCACTAGCTAGCATTCTTCTTCATCTCAACCGCAAAAGAGGGATGCACTGATTCTCTTTCTTATATGACTAATTGCCTAGACTATTTCGTAGTGATGTGTGTTTTTTCACCTTCATCTATGTGTCTGTCTTTATTTCTGCTAGTGTGGAGTCAGTTAAGCCACCCTCCTCCTCTTATGCCTCAGCTTTGCTATTGAAATCATCCACCTAGCTGACTTAATTTCTATTTTCGTGGAAAGTAGACATGTACAATTTTAATGATTCTCTATGACATGGCAAAAGGGAAAAAAAATGCCCTGTACAGACTCATAAACTATTCTTTAAGAGCACATAAGAATGAAATGTCACATTACATGACAAGAACAGCTAATGATGTGACACAATTAATGGTCTTTTCCAGAACTGCCATACTGAGGCTTTTTACACTTCTATAGTCACTAGGCATTGAATATGCATTAATATACCTGATTAGTCAGAGTTCTCCAGAGAAACAGATTTAATAGGATATAGGGAGGGAGAAAGGGAGAAAGAGGAGGAGACACAGAAAGAGAGAAATACAATTTATAAAATGTTTGCAATAATTTTTTATCATTCCACAATCAATCACATTGATGTAAATCTTTGAATTCTTATAATTTAAACACAAGCATAAAACATAATTACCTTAGATTCAGAATTTTTCAAAGTTTTAACAAAAGCTTTCAGAGAAAAAGAGAAAGAGAAAATAAGGAATTACTCCACAAAACTCTGGAGGCTGAGAAGTCCCACAATCTGCTGTCTGTGGGCTGAAGGCACAGGAAGGCCTATGGTATAGTTTCAGTTCACATAGGAAACTTTGAGAACCAGGGAGCCAATGATTAAACTCTCTTTCCAAGGCCAAAAGCTTGAGAATGGAGAGGCTGTTAGTGTAAGTCCTGAGTCTGAAGGGCCAAACCTCACTGGGTTGGCATCTGTGAGCAGAAAGTGAGTGTCCCACATTAAGCAGAGAGAGGGCATGTGGCCTTCCTCTACCTCTTTGTTCTAATCAGGCCCTCAATGAATAGGATGATGTCCACTCACATTGGTAAGGATAATCTTTACTCAGTCTACTGATTCAAATGTTAATATCTAGAGACATCCTTATAGACACCCTAAAATAATGTTTTACCAGCTATCTGGGCATCCCCTAGCCTAGCCAAGTTGACATGAAATTAGCCATCAAAACAGCACATCTTTTTTTCTGCTTAATATACTATTATCAGTATAGCCTAAAGGTAAAAGTTATTTTGGTAGAAAGAATATCCTAAGTTTTGATAGACCTGTGTTTGAAAACCTCACCATTACTAGCAAATGTACTCTGGAAGGGGTTCTACCTTCAAGGATTATTCTGAGGATGTAATTAATTGATGAGTTTAAGTGGTAAATAAATTGTGTCTGGTCCCCCTCCTTAGGAGTGTGAAAATGAAAAGTGAGCTGCTTCTTGATGCTCTGATGCAGATATACTTGTATCACAGACTATCTGTAGATTGTAAATCAAATTGACATGAAAAGCAAGTGTTGGAAAGATGGAGTGGTGATTTTGATGCCCTAGGGTCAGCATAAATATGATAAATGGTTTTATCTTATGTATATTCATGGACACTTTGGATGCTCATATTTTGTAATTCTTTTAAAAATATATTGTTTCAAAATTTTTCATAATTTATTTAGACATTTTTTTCTATAAAAGAATTTTTAATCCATACAATAAAGTTTACAATGATAGTAACAAAAATATAGTAAGAAAACTACAACCAAGGAATACAGGAAATGGCTAATATGGTAAATTTAAAATAATAATAATAAATCTTATATTTATTTCCAGGCTCTTTTTTTCTAGTCAGGGTAATATTGGTAAGTAAATTATAATATTTTGTTATCACAGAAGAGGATGCATGTAATTTCTTCAGTTGAAATAAGAAAACTTCTCATATAGAGATTCAAAACAGATACTGTGTGATATAATTGGCAATATCATGAATGAAAGATTTGTGAAAAAATATAAGGAAACTTAATATTACTATTTCAGTTGTTTAATAAAATCTTAATATACAACAAACACTCATGATTTACTGAAAATTATCCAAAGAAGCATTAAGATAATGTGACGCAGGAATGTATTTCTTACGTTCTTACGTGGTGATCCACGTAAGAACTGAATCAAAATAAGAAAATACTGAGGGTAGTGGATGAAGATGGAAAGATTTCTTTTCAACGACTTTACCTAAATATTCCTCCCAAATGCTGAGATTTTAAAATTGGGTAATTTGATGTGGGTTAATGCTCTGTGATGCATGGAAAAAAAATCAAACTCTTTAGAGATCGCCTGGCCTATTTCTGACACTGCTTGTTAAATATCTCTAATTCTACACATGTGGCCCAAGACACTCCCAAAATTATGTTTGGAAATTAAAATGTTTATTAATTGCTTTTCTGAACTCTTATGTCTTTCCTCATTGTGTGCAATTACATAAAATGTCCTTGAGGGCTGGTGATGTTGCTCAGCTATGGAGCACACAAGAGTACACCTAGCACGTGAATGGCCCTGGGTTCAGTCTCCAGAACTGCCAAAGATAAATAAAATAAAAAATAAAAAGCATCATCAATTGTCTCTTTTCTCAGTTCCAAGAATCTCTCACCAAATCCTCCCTTCTCTGATCCTCAGTGATCATCCATATGAAGCCTGTGTTCTTTAATTCATCAATGGCTTACACTCCTAAATACATACATATCTATTTCCCCGCATCCCACTCTCCTTGCCTCTAATCACAAATGACGCAGGAACTTCTCTTTTTTCATGTCAAATTAGGTCAACCCCCGGTGCCCCTGACTTCCCTCTGCCTGCAAGCTCTTTTCAAGCAGACATTGCATCCTCACCGCTTTGTGTTCTCTAGCAGATGGATGGTAGCCTGCCCATATCTCCTGGGCCTTCCCAATTTGATGAACAATAGCTTACCTCTCTGTGCCTGGGCTTTCTCCAGCAGCAGTGCTGCTCTGCTCACATTCACTGCATGAAAAGGTCCTAGAGCATCACATCACCTATTTCCTCCACCCCAGTTTCAGCCCTTAAAAGAAAAAAAAAAAGGCATATAAATCTTCCAGTCCTTGCTCTCCTTAGATGGGATAACCATGAGATATGTACTCTACATTTTTTCCCAGAATTCACTAGTACAATTAAACTCTAGTGACCCACAATACCTAATGGCTACCTAATGCACTTTTCATTGGCTGTCATCCCTCCCTGCCTCGATTCTATTTTCCCCTAGCCCTGTGCTTCCTATGATCATGTTGCAAGGAAACAAATTGCAATCAAATCCTTATTTTGGGTTTGCTTTGGGAAAATCTTTTTTTTTAAAATGTTTCCTACATCTAACTATGAGTCTATTACATAGACGGATTGTTGTGTTTGTTGAATGAATGAATGAAAATGAGTAACTGTGAATCTTGCCATGTTACTTGAATTTCTATGAGCTTAGCTTGTATTTTAAGGTTTTAAATGACTCAGGCACTTTTCTAGCTATATTTTTGTACTGCAGTTAATTCAGAATCATGTCTACATTGTAGTAAACTTAGATTATGTTTGCTATAAATTGTTTAACCATGTCAATGCATATTCTTTCATGTTGATATTTTTTAGAAAAGTTTCTGGATGAACAAAGCATGTAAGACCTGCACAACAGGAATGGTGCACACATAGCAGATATTTGAGATAATGATGCTAACTCCATGTTCAAACAGATCAAGATTACAGTTGAAAACTTTTGCCATTGATGTGAAAAATATAACTTCCTTTTGCCTCCTAAAGAAAAAGCAAAACTGAGTCACACAATTCATCTCTGTGCCAGGAAAAATTCTCTCTGGAATTCCTTATTATTTCTCAGCTATAGGCCACTGTACCCTTGAATTATATATGATTGATGTTCGCCTATCTTAATTTCCCAATAATTGTAAAGAAAGCCCCATGTCAAACTTGGATTTGAGGTTGCTTTTCCCTCTGTCTTCCGAAGTCCAGCAGAGGGAGCAGTGAGTCACCCAGGGAAGCCTCAGCCACATGTATACCTGAGCACAGGACTGAATAGATTTTTAGATTTCAGAGCAAGGTGATCCCTGACAGAAGCAAGAACAGAGGCTCAAACAAAAGCCCTAATCAAAATAGAAAATTCTGCACAGTTACGTACAAAATTTGAGAGATTGTGTCAAAATTCCTCAATCTGAAATCTGCTTTCATCCTCACTTCTTCTATTGATGCATTAAATTTTCCCTTGAAGAAAGGAAATCATTTTTAGAAGAGAAAGACATACAGGGCCTTATAGTGGGTAGATGTCTTCACATGGATTAGTCATGGCAAGCAGTGAGTGTGAAGACTGAGAGTGTGAACTTTTATGTCACAGGTGTGATCAACTCTGGACTTACATGTGAGCTGTGTAACTTCATCCAAGGGATATAAGGCCTTAAAAATGGGAATAAGAGCATCTACTCTATAGTAAAATTGTAGGGATTAAATGAGACAATGCCTACAAAGGGATTGATTAATTAAAGTCATTTACCATGACCCTAAAGAAAAGCAACAGGTTAGTGTGAGCTTCAGTGTAAATAAAGAAAAAGGGAAATTATATAGGAAGGAAACTATAGGAAGGAGATGAGATGATTGGTATTGAATTCTGGAGACCAGGCAGTGTGTCAATAGGGATTATGTGCCTGGGAAGTGAGGCATGTTCTTTCATGTTGATATTTTTTAGAAAAGTTTCTGGCTGAACAAAGCATGTAAGACCTGCACAACAGGAATGGTGCAGAGGCTAGGAGAAGAAACAAAGAGATTGGGGAAGTGATATTTAACTGGAGCACTGCCTTCTCTGTATAGTTAATTAACTTGATTCTGCCAGAGAATTATTCTTTCTCTAGGACTGCAGGGGTCAAGAAGAGGATAAAATAGCTAAATTCAATGCTGATCTTCCTTCACATTGATTTATGTTTAGTGCATACAGGGCATTAAAGCGTTGGCAAAGGCATGCGTGCACTTGCAATCAGATAGTGAGGTAGCTGGGAGGCCAGGTGCACCGAGCTTCCTTTGTTGTGTGTACTCTCACATTGGCCCTACTTGGCTATGGGCCAGCTCTTGCTACAGGACATGTCCCCTGCTCCTTTCTCAGCTATCATCTCTGTGCCCATTCTCTTTGCCTGTCTTTCCGGAGCAATGTCCCTCTGCTTTAGGTTTTCTGAAGGTCTATTGAGAGCAGAGGTGACCAATGCTAAAATAATCTGCGCGTTCTGCAGTCGATCCTGTCCCTTTTCTTCATCCCTCTCAGATTTCTTACCTCTTCCTTGAAAGTCATCTATATTTCATTCCATAGTCCACTGGACTTCACCTGCATTTTTTCCCCTCGATTTCATGCATGTATACTGAAGGGTTGTTGCTGTGGCAACCTTCTGTGAGGAAGCTTTCGAGCTGTTCTATTACTATATATTAAGGTAGATTACAGCAAGGGGAATCATTTTTAAAATAGGAAGAAATTTAACCAAATTTATATCTAAAAATTTTAAAGCACCAGGACTCTGAGTACAAAAATATTCTGTAATTGAGTTCATCATTTACAAATATTATTAGTGTTATCACTCTTTGTGTTCATTTTTACCTTGGGTTTGGAAAACCATTTCCATTTTTCTTTCCTTTTTACCCTACAGCACATTGTAAATTGACATCTGGTACAATTGTTCTCAAGCGTATTTTTCAGTGTGTGCCATAATGAGTGTCTCTCTATTTTCTTTGGTTTTCTATAAATATGAGCTTATAATTTCCCTTTTCCTCTTCTGAATTTCTCTTTGGGGGAGGGGGCAGGGGAAGAACCCATCTATTGAAAGTGAATTGTACTCTCTGTTAGGTGAACCTGTCATGTCCCAGAGCATGATGAACTTGGTATATTATGGAAAACTGTGATTAATAAATGTGACTCTCAGGTGGGTATCAAAAAATAAATATTGGAAATCAAGTCTAGTCGTCTGTTGTGTACTATTGTTCTTTATTTCAACAGCATCTGTTTATGAATAGGTATTCCTTGTTCTCCCACCTAGTGTGACCATGGCCACATGGCATGCTTGTGTGTGCATAAGCAAGCATGCCCGCGCACACGCACACACACACACACATAATTCTCTTTCAGATAATTGTAGAGCACAATAAGGTACTCACATATTGCTTTCATAGGAGAAGGTTTTACGTGCTGTTCACCCATAGTTTCATTTCCTTCATTCTCTGTTAATCTCACAGTCCATTTTTCTCTCTTTTTTATTTTTTTGGACCAGGGATTGAACCCAGGGGCACTTAACCACTGAACCACATCCCCAGCCCTTTTTTATATTTTCTTTAGAGATGGGGCCTCACTGATTTGCTTAGGGCTTCACCAAATTGCTTAGGGCCTCAAAAGTTGCTGATGCTGGCTTTGAACTCATGATCCTCCTGCCTCAGCTTCCCAGAGCCACTGGGATAACAGTCATGGGCCCCCATGCCCAGCTATAGTCCACAATGTTTGAGTCTGTGTCTTTTGGTCTTATAATTTGTACATGCACTGGACTCAGAATTCCTGAGAGGAGCAGTTACAGCTTCACATTTTCATATCCCCAGCATAGGATCTGGCATATTAATGGCACCTGATAAATGATTTTTTTTGTGTTCCACAATACTGTGCAGCTACTGTGTCCCAAGTTACATAGATACATTTTTGAGAATTGTGAGCATTATAGGTAGCCATAGGAATTAACAATGTATAGTGCATTGGATGTCACATAGCCATGACATCCAATATGTTAAAGTTAACTTAATTCATCCTAATAATTATTCCACATTTGGGGTTGATATCTTAAATATCTATTTTTTTGTGTGTGCAATTCATTAGCAACATTATACAGATGCCTGTCACTCTTCAATGTGTTGAAGCAGTTGAGATCATCAAAAAATATTCCATAAATTCTAAGGAGTGAGGCCATATCCCCACCTGATGTATTTACTACAGAAGATTTTTAAATCTTCAATGGATTAAGTTTATTGTTAATAATAAGTTTTTGCTTTCATATACAGCTATTTTAGAAACTTCACTTTCTCAGTTCTTCAGATTTGATATAGAATCTGACTTCAAAAATATCCCAAATATTTTAAAAATATAAATTTTTGTGTTGCTATTCTAGTTTTAATTAATCACTTTTATTCAGGACTCAAACATTTCTGAAGGGAATTCAACATTAGAATCATAAAATTGCTATTTTTGGAAAATATGGATTGGCTGCACTTTGGAAGCATCTTTTTCTGTAATATTCTTGGTGTACTTGACATCTACTCAACAGTATTGTCCAATATGCAGGCAGTATGCACTACACTGAAAATGTTTTACAATTCCATGATTTAAATTTTTTATTTCTACTCATTTACTCCATTTATTTTTCAATTGTTAAATATCTAATTATGGATTGTGATTATTATTTATTTTCCCATTACATGTTTTTTCTAGAAAATTATACAAAAATCATCTTTTTCTTTGACAATAAATTTAAATATTTCAGAACGACAGGTTACATAGCACATATTCATTACAAAGTAGACAATTCGGCAACATGGTGCAAGGGGCTTGCAAATATATGTACACATGTATTTTGGGTAATTCTTGAAAAATTTATACTGTAATCTTGACTTCTCTTATGCTCACCTCATCACCTGTAAAAATAAGGGATTTGACTGAATAGATTCTCATGTCTGCTTTTGCACTTTAATTTTCTAGGTATAAATTCATCTAAAACTCATAGCCTCCTGAAGCTCTTTCATTGTTTCCAATTTCACTGCCTCCATCGTTTATATTGTCTCAATAGTCAGAAAAAGTATTTCTTGAAATGTCCCTCTCTTTCAGCCTCTCTAATACATGTTTGAATTTATTCCTTGATTCTTTACAAGTGGGACATATAAGTTTTTCTATAATAGCCTAGTGTATAATCATATTTTATTTGAAAAAAATTGCAGTAGTATTTTAAGGAGTCTCCCATAATCTTCTCTTACTCTATTCCAGCCTCTTTACTGAGCTCTCAGAGAGACTCTTTAAAATCTCAAATATACTTGTCATTTCCTGCTTTAAAATTCCATTAGGAACAAAAAACCTCAGTTTTATTAAATAGTCACACAAGTCCCTGATTACTCCAACTCCTATCTGTTTCTCTACTTCCATCTTTTTACATTTACCTCACTTTTTCATATCAGTATTATACACTAGATGTCTTTCATTTCTGCAAACATGCAGTGCTCCCTTTTGTCTTAAGTCTCTTCCTGCTGGCTACATTACATGACTGATGCTATCCCAACTTTACCAGTCCGTTTCTATTCACTTTCTGATGTCCACTCCAGGAACACTTAACTAGGCAAGACCACCTGGAGGTCCTGTAAAAGACAAGATGGTATTATGCATTCTGTTTATTTTGCATGATATTTTAATCTGTTAGCACTCATTAAAGTTCTATACACTATACACTATAATTCAAATTTCTATCACATTAAATTATACGAAGGAATATCTATTTCTGCATCAATTCCCCATCATAACACCAACTATTGAGTATAAATGACAATAATATTTTCATTGCTGTATTTTTATTTTATGATAGTTCATGAAAAGAAATGGAAGATTGAAGCCCAAGAAGGACCATATGCAATCTTTTCAGTCTACTCTGTGGAAATATTAATTGATTTCACCTTGGTTAAAGGTGAAGTCACTTGGCTATTGTGGTGGACTAGAAAATTCTTTGATTTTTTTCTGTCAGTCTATTTCACTGTCCAGATAGCCCTTTATCTCTTTTACAGACAAATGAACCAAGTGAAACTAATAAATCATGGTATTCATCAGCAATGATTGATTTTGATTATGATTACTTCATAATCAAACTTGCTTTCATTTTGTTTTGTCATGTGTAGTAAATAAGTTACCAGTTTCTTACTTTAAACATTGTAAATTTTAAAACATTTTCAAAAACTCTACAAAAAAATTAATACTTTAATTTATTATTAAGTTTCATTTTTAAAAGTTTGTTGACCTTAATGAGATATTTTCTTTTTGTTCTATTCTTGTTTCTCTTCCAGAACAAAATATATCAATACGACAGAGTTTAAAATCTGTCAGGACATTTCTTCTCACTAAATCAGCATATATCTTCCTAGGAGAATGAATTCTTATGAGTTTTCTACATCTCATTAAATATTTCTATTAATGAATATTCAAATCATTTTTTCCAAAATTAATTCCATTGAGCACAATGAAAAAAAATCACAAAACAAAACCTTTGATGCAACATGTATTTGATGATTAGTGATGAAGTAGACACTAATGCATAAAGATTTTGATGAAAACTAAAACTCTCATAGTTCTTTGATGTCAAGTTCATTATTAAAAACCTCAGGTCAACATAAGGACAATTAAAACTTAAGACTTATGATTTTTTGTACTGAATGTTTCTACCATTATCTTCTACTGGAGTTTTAAATTATGCATCAAATTTATGATTTTAGTCAAAACTCTATGTTCTCAATTGAAATTATGTTTCTAAAATGGACATATGTTTATATTTATATAAAAATGACTAGCCTCCCATTTTTTAACCTTTGTAATTCATAAGTAACTCAAGGATAACTATTACCAAATATAAGTAATTGCAACCTTCATATGGGTTTGAACTAGTTTCTTTGAATATATGCTTCTCTGGGGGATGAATCAAAACATGAAAAAAAAGTATAAATGCAAGAACACTTAAAAATATGAATTTTAGTTAATTCTTAGTACTCACTAAGAAACCACACAATACAATCTAATTGCTTGAAGGAGACAACAGTAGTCATTAACCCAATTCACATTGACTGAACTTTTCAGGGTTCACTAATGTGAAAGTTCCACATGTGGCAGATATGCTTAGAGAAATGTTTTCAGAAAAACAATTAATTCTCCCAAATGAAATCAAAATGATAACATGAATATCCTTTGATGTCTCTTGAGATTCCATCTCAGTACTCCGTATTTACACAGAAAATCAAGTTTAAGAAAGGAAGTTTAGAGTGAATTTTTAGAAGTACTTTTTATCTCTGGGTCAAAGAGTACTTCCAATTAAGCTTTTGATTTATTGTATTAAATTGTCTACTTAGAAGACAGTACAATTTTGCACTTCTAACAGGAATAAATATAAATGCCCATTTTCCATTCTGTACCACTATCGATGGGTTCTATTTTTAAAAACTGTGTGTGTGTGTGTGTATCTATCTAAAAAAAAAATCTCTTACTGTTTTTGTTTTTGTTTTTGTTTTTTTGGTACCAGGGATTGAACGCAGGGGTACTTGACCACTTAGCTACATCCCCAGCCCTGTTTTTTTGTGTTTTATTTAGAGACGGGGTCTCAGTTGCTTAGCACCTTGCTGTTGCTGAGGCTGGCTTTGAACTCACGATTCCCATCTCAGCCTCCCAAAGCGCTAGGATTATAGGCGTGAGCCACCACACCCAGCTCAATCTCTTATTAATGAAAGGCAAGCAAAGGATAAAAATCATGAAGATACTTGAATCAACCACATTCAACTTAGTAACCACAGAAAGGGCAAGGACCTTTGACTTCAATATAATGTACTTATATAAGCCCCTAGCCCTTTTGAACAATTGCCTTCATGATCGAAGCATCTAAAAGGCTGTTAAAATTAGTAGCAAAGCCTTGTCAGTAGGTTAATTTATTATGGAAAGAAGAATAAATTATTCCTTTTACATAAAGACAGCTAGACATTTCCACAGTCACCATGCCCAATGGACTCCACTCACACTACATCTCCTGCTCCACGCTGTCCACCCATAACTTACTGGATGTGGCATGAAGTATGCACGTGACACTGAAGGATATGGAAAATAACAACACTCTGACTTGAATTGCATTTAAATAAATTACAAAAAAAAAAAGAAAAAGAAAATAACAACACTCAAAAAAGAGGAGTGACAGCCCCCAGGAAGAAAAGGAGGGCAGTGTGATCCAGGAGAGGAGGGGGAGAAGACAAAAACTGGACCCTGGGCTCTGAGATTTCATTCTTTTCCAGCGAAAATGGATCCTGGGTGGAGAAAGCAAACAACAGGCTCTGGGCTCTGGGCTTTCCATTCCAGTAACATTGAGTTTCAAGCTTTTACAACTGTTTTCTGAGTTAGACTTTTAACATGCACAACTAGTTTCCTGACTGCCCAACTAGCACGTCCTCAGTCTCTAATGATTAAGTCACATGAAACATTCTGCTATGATTAATTCTCATTAAGACCTATAAAACACAGACCCCTCTTATAACCAGTATCCATTTTCTCCCCTGAAACTGTGCCATTCCCACACGTAATAAGAATGCTTGCAGATCTGATGAGTGTCTACTCTCGTTTAGATTATTTTTGCTTAGATACTGCAATAGAAGCCTAGATAAATATAGGGATTCATGTATGGATTGAAAGATAGATGTACTCAAAGATGTTTTATTGAGTTAAAAATTCTATAATCTCAAGGATATAATGAAAGAAAGGGTAAAGTTTTAAAAACTATGGAAACTTTTAAAGACTATGTGTGTGTGTGTATATATATGTGTATATATAGTCAGATTCTTTTATTTGTTAGTGACTTCTCAACATTTGAGTGCACAAAAAATAAATTTTAATAGATTTTTCCTGAATAAGTTTATGATCTACAACTAAAAAATAATAAAGATAACTTGCAAGATTTCACTTAAGGCAAAATGAAAGAAAAATTCATTTTCTTCTCTAGGCCAAGGACTTCTATTTCAAGGGAAAATGTCCAAAAGGGTCTTTTAAACTTCAGAGTAACAAAATTGGTAAAGCAAAAATACATTCAAATGCCCAGAATTAAAACAACAACAACAACAACAACAACAAAATTTAATGTCAGATATCTAACCTAAGTAACAATATAACAAAATTTTAAAATTCTTGAGAATTAAGTCATTTCTTCAACTATCCTTTTTCTTCAGGCTCATGTTTGATTTTGTTTACATTTTACTAATATTTAGACCATGTTATTTACAATTTTCTGAAGACCAAATCTTCCTTTTTATTTTACTTTTTTTTTTAGTTTCTTTACATAAGTAATTTTCAACTGTTAATCTTATGAAAGGAATAGTATAAATCCATGGTTATGAAAGAGATGGTCTTTAAGGTCAAATAATTAAAACATGAGCTCTGACTCTACCTAATTGTTCTTGATTGGGTCCAAACTCTTAATTCTTGTTTCTCAATTTTCTTACCTGAAAATGCAAATAATTATATTTATCAGTTTGGAGCCGTCGCAAATCCCTCTTTTGAAGTTCGTTCACAGGTTATGAGTCAAAATAGTTTTCTAATCTTCTTTTTGTTTGTCCTCTCAAAGGTTCTCTAATTTTAACAGGTGCAAGCATTACCCTGAGGGCTTGTGAGACCCCAGATAGCTTTCTAACAAGTTCCCAGAAGATGCTCATGCTGGTCCCAGGACTATATACTCTGAGGACTTCTTGAGTATGTTAGTTATTGTAATTATTTTTGTTATGTTTTGTAACGATTAAGCACTTGATACATAGCTCAATCTTATGCATCTCAATAAATCATCATCAATAATAAGGTAAGTGAACTTCCTTCTGTCTGTTCATGTACAATCTTAATTTTATATTTAGTTTTAGGGTTGTGTTTTGCTTTTAGCTGTTTTGATGTATTCATAGGTATTTTAAAAGAAATGTAGAGGACACATATTAAAACTATAAAATCTCTCAACGTTATTAACTAGGGAGTCCTATATTGTTGAACAAAGTTATACTACACAAAGAAACTTAATTTGTCTTTTCTCGTTATAAGTTCATTGTCCACACAAAAGTTATATTAAATCCAGATAATAAAGGACTATAATTTAATGCTGACATATGGTGAACAAAGGTAATTTTATTTTTACTTTTATCTAGCATATTATAGTTTACAAAGTGGTTTCATACATGCAATGTAATTTAATTCTCACCACAGATATGTTATTTAGGTTTTATTTTCCACACTTGAAGTAAAATGATTTAGTTGTTACATGATAACACAATGCTTTGCCAGAGTTATTCTAAGTCTAGTGCTCTTTCAACCACAGAATAAGTAGTGTGATACAAATTCCATATAAGAACTGTGGGAATGATATTGAAAATTAATTACAAAATATGCTGATCTGTTAAAATATTGGGGCACAGAATTTCTATTTGCCACATCATACTTGACTCCTGTCCACCATAAGCTATCACAGTATAGAACCTCTTTGCAGTCTTCTCTGATTGAAAATTTCAATTTAACCATGAAATTTTCATTTACATTGATGGGTACTATAAAATCAAGAAATCATTACAAAAATATTGGTATTCTTTATATGACTTTAAAAATGCAAAATAAGATTATATAGTTATGTATTTATAAAACTTGTCTATATTACTTATGTACGCATCCAATGTGTATGAATATATGTACACAGATATATGATGTATGTGTGTATGTATGCATGTGTGTTTCCATTTCTTTCCTTCTGAAAAAGTCCAGATTTCCTCCTTTGGAGGTTCAGCCAAATCAAAGGAGAGGGATTATAGTATATTAAACAGATCTGAAATTTGTCTCTATTTCCCTTAATCTCCTTGGAGCTAGTTCAGTTTCTGTGGCAGAATTCCTTTTCCTTTCAGTAACTATGTGCAATTCCCAGTCCTCTCATCTTCCTCTTTTTTTTTTTTTTTTGGCATTGAGCTTTCTATTGTATAAACATTTCATTCTCTTCCTTAGCATTACTCATATAAAGAGCTTTTCCCTACCTAATATATTAACTGAAGGTGGAAGTGTACTTGATAAATTATGAAAAGATAACATTGAAGTTTGGATTTCTGAGCTTGTTTTTACTGACAAATGAGATTTTCCAGTTTTAATGGTGTGTTTTCTATCTTAAGCTCTCAGCAGCTTCACTATTTAGCTTTTAAGATTGGTTAAGCATATGCAGTTTTTATTTTCCAGTGAAAGATTAATTTTGTTGCTCTGAGGTCGATTTCATTCTGCTTTCTGAACACATTTTATTTCTCAGCTCCAATACAAAGTTGAAAACTGGATGGCACTCCCTCTCATGGCAAACTGGCAAAGATCCCCTAACTTGATATGGAGAGATTCTAGCAGTGAAAGCAAAGTATTCTAATTCAAATCTCCTAAGCTGAAATTTTTAATTTTTTTTTTTAAAAATGTGTATTCTTTGTAGTTCTGGGGATTGAAATCAGAGCTTCACACATGCTAGGCAAGTGCTCTACCAACTGAGAGCTATCCCAAGGCCATAATATGAAATTTTCTGTCTTCTTTGTGTTATCTTTTCATTGCTTATATAAGTAGAAATGAGCTAGTCATTGAAATCCATTAATTATAATCTTTTTTATATGAGTCAATTACACATAAACTGTTACTGACTAAATTTTTGGGTGACTGTGTAGCCTACTTCTCTCTCCTCTGTGCATTGCTCCTTGCAGACTCTTTTGTATCATGTAATACTGGCTATTTGACCATGACTTAAGTTTGGTTGCCCTTGGATTTCAAAATAACCTTGAATAACTTGCTTATTTATTTTTCTGAGGAAGTGTTCGAATTAGCTGCTTGAAATTTCCAGGCCTTTGTTTGCTTTTGAGTACTTTTTGAATTAGTTTCAAATATACAATTCAATGATTATATCTTATTAAGTTAATATAAATTTGGTAAAGATAATTTGCATGTAAATGACTACTGAATATTTAAGACTTGGTTATGCACAAGTATAAATGGTATGAGTAAAAGATAAAACAAATTTTATAATTGGACACTGTATCTTGACCTCAGCAATGTTTAGTAAACATTTCCACTTTTTTCAGAAAGTCAACAGTTCTCCTTGGATAATATTGAAATATAGGCAATTTACATAAGTAGTAAAATCTGAAGACTATGAAGCCAGACTGAATTCTATTATTAGTTATGCTGTATCCTATTATATTACTAGTTGTAACTTGGATAGGTTGCTTTTATATTACTTAATTTACTTTCTCTAAAATGAGCGTAATAACAGTGTCCTATGTCATAATGTTCTTGTGACATTTAAATGTGTTAATACATGCAAAGTGTTCAAAAGTATAACTTGGTATATACTCAAGGAATCATCACTATTATTATTATTAGTCCAAAACTATTTAGATTTTTCCAATTGTTTCTCTTCCTAAAAGAGTTTAGAATGGGGCTACAATATACAAATATATCCCATATACACTATGGAGCTTTATAGTTTTATTTCATCATGAATTCATGAGGGAATATGTGTTTATTCAGAATTATCTCAGGATAACAATTTGAGTTCCATTAATTTCATCATTTTCATAAATGTGCCAGGCCTACATGAAACTCAAAATTACATTCTCATAAACCACACAAAGCCTCCTGATCCTTGTGCCAAGACCTTCATGCAAGAAAGGGCAAAGCAACACTTTAAAGGAATTTAGCACCATTACAAAGGTACTTAGAAGAGCAGCAAGCAATATTTGGCTGCAAACCATCATCTCTGTTAGGAAGTTTGGAAGCAGAATATCGTTGTGTCCTACAAAGTGTTATACACATATGGTGAACTGTTCTGTAAGAAGGCTCCTGAGAGATGATCAGTGTTTAGGTCAAGATAAGTTTGGCTCAGCATCCTCTCTGTATTCTTCCAAAACAACCATCCCTTACCTTAAAAGGATTTTATTCTGGGGTAAAAACATCTCAATACAGCTGGAACAGAGGGACATTAAAAGCATTATATCAATTTATTTTTCTCTGTTAATTTCACTTCAGTCCTCACTACATTTCATAGATGTGCATTCCAGGAATTTTTCACCTCTAACAGCCTTGGAATATGACAGGTTGTTTATCAGAAATGTATTCATGATAATCTTTATTTTCCTCTTTAGATCTGTAAGAGTGCTATATACCTTTTCAACTATGGGCTGAGAGAAGAGTTTCCAAGTTATTTATCCTTGAGGATAACCTGAAAGGTGAAGGAGATTACCAGGTGACAGAGTGATGATAGAGTATGAGCATAGTTAGCAAAAACTATAAATCATACAAAATCTAAAAGTTGCCTGAAAAAAACATGGAACTCTCTCTGTATGAAGCTCTAAGAGATTCTGCAGCCCTTTCCTTTCACAAACTTTCATTGAAAAACTTTTATGTGCCAAACAGTGTGTTAACAACACTGAGAGATTTATGGGTGAGCCATGTACGATCTTTTTCAAAGTGCTCATGGTTTCAGAACATTTTTAAACTCACAACCATACATAATAGTTTCATGGAAAGAATGCCCTATGAGATGTTATGTAGAACATGGGATATGAACACAGGGCAAGGAGGGAATAATTCTGCCGGAGAGTTGAAGTTGCTGCTAAATAGAGGTTTTCAGAAGAGTTACTGGGTTGGGTGTTAAATAATAAATACTAGATTTCTCAGGTAGTAAAATGGGATTAAAATATTTGAGGCAGAGGAACAAACATGTATAATTACATGGAGTCAAGAGGAGCATGGAGGACTATGCCCCATTGTACTGTGCTAGAGCCCCTGCTGACCTGCAGGAGCCCAGCCCCAGGCCCAGGATATCCTGCAGGGACACCAGCAGGAGCCCAGGTCCAGTCAGGCCCAGGACACCCCTGCCAAATTACAGGAGCCCAGGCACAGACCCAGGACTGCCTCTGGGGACCACACAGGAGACCAGGACTAGGTCAGGCCCAGGACTACCCCTGCAGACCTGTGTGAGAGTTCATGACCAGGACCACCCCTGCATAGAGTAGAGGTCCACACTGTCATTCCATTTCCAAATCCATCTTGGGACATTGCAGCCATCACCATAGCCCTCCCCATGTAGTAGCCTCCACCTTGGGATAACAGACAGGGTCTGAAGGCGGCTGCCCACCACATCACAGCATGCCACAGCATTGCATCTCTGAACAGTCAGCCCAAAGCCATTGTAAATCCCACCCTTCCAGCCCATCTCTGTATGTGTTTGCATCCAACTTGGGCCACCCCCACTACTAGCTTGAGTTACCTCCACTACTACCACCACCAATTTTAGTTGCATTAGTGTCCACCTAAGGACACCTGCCAGGGACTGAGAGCAAAGAACAAGGTGAGGTACAGGTAACATGCAGGGTCACTAAAAGATTACAGGGTAAAAATGGTAATACCTCAGATCTACACTGCAAGAAAGGAAGACACATATTCAAAATGAAAAAAACAAGGGAAGAAAATACTCCAAACAAACCAAGATACTACAATAATACAATCCATTGACAGTGTAGTTGATGAAATGTCAGAGAAAGAATTCAGAATATATATAATTAAAATGATCTGTGAATTAAAAATGACTTCAGTAAGCAAATACAGGCAAAAATTGATCACTCCAACAAAGATATAAGAAAGCAAATGAAGGTAGCAGTTGATCACACGAACAAAGAGACAAGGGAGCAAATACAGGTAGCAAAAGATTACTTCAGGAAAGAGATAGAGATTGTGGGAAAAAAAACAATCAGAAATTCTTGAAATAAAAAACTCAATAGAAAGTATCACCAAGAGACTAGGTCACTTCAAAGACAGAACCTCAGCTAATGAAGACAAAATATACAATCTTGAAAATAAAGCTGACCACACAGTGAAGATGGTAAGAAACCATGAACAGAACCTCCAGGAATTATGGGATAGCATCAAAAGATTAATCTAAGATTTATCAGGATAGAGGAAGGCACAGAGTTTCAAACCAAAGGAATGCACAACCTCTTTAATGAAATGATATAAAATTTCCCAAATATGAAGAATGAATTGTAAAATCAAATACAAGAGGCTTACAGGACAACAAATGTACAAAATTGCAACAGCTCTACACCAAGGAACATTATAATGCAAATGCCTAGTATACAGAATAAGCATAGAATTTTAAAGGGTGCAAGAGAGAGGAATCAGAATACATATGGGGAGACCAGTTCAGATCTTGACATATTTTTCAACCCAGACCCACAAAGCCAGGAGATCCTAGAACGACATATACCAAGCTCAGAAAGAAAATGCACCAAACCAAGAATCTTATATGCAGCAAAATTAAACTTCAGATTCGTTGATGAAATAAAAACCTTTCATGATAAAAGTTAAAAGAATGTACAGCAAGAAAGCCTGCACTACAGAGCATTCTTGGCAAAATATTCCATGAGGAGGAAATGAAAAACAACAATGAAAACCTGCAAAGAGAAGAAATGCACTAAAGGAATGGTCAATCAAAGGAAAAACCAAGTCATTTTAAACAACAAAAATAAACCAGAATAACTGGGATTACAAATCATATTTCAATAATGACATTCAATCCTGAATGTGAATGGCCTAAACTCATCAATTAAAAGACATAGACTGACAGACTGGATTTTTAAAAAAGACCCCAAAATATGCTGCCTTCAAGAGACTCACCTCATAAAAAAAGACATTCACAGACCGAAGATGAAAGGATGGGGAAAAAACGTATTTCTCACATGGACTGTGTAAACCAGCAGGGGTTTCTATCCTCATAGCAGATATAGTGGACTTCAAACCAAAGTTAGTGAAAATGGATAAAGAAGATCATTTTAGACTACTTAATGCAATCATACATCAATAAGGCATAACAATCATAAATATATATGCCCCAAACAATGGGGAATCTATGTGTACCCAACAAACCCTTCTGAACTACAAGAATCAAATAGACCACAACACAATAATACTGGGTGACTTTAACACACAATTCTCTCACCACTGGATAGATCTTCCAAACAAAAACTAAACAAAAAAACTATAGAACTCAATAAAACAACCAATAATTTAGATGTAAGAGACATATATAGATTATTCCATCCATCAATGAGTAAATACACTTTTTTCCTTATCAGCACATGGATATTTCTCTAAAATAGATCACATGTTATGTCACAAAGAAAGTCTTAGAAAATATAAAGAGAGAGAGATACTACCCTGTATTCTATCTGACCATAATGGAATAAATTTAGAACTCAATGATAAAAAAAAAATAGAAACTACTCCAACAGCTGGAGACTAAATAATATGCTATTGAATGATGCATGGATAACAGAAGACATCAGGGAAGAGATAAAAAAAATCTTAGAGTTAAATGAGAACTGTGATACAACATATCAAAATGTCTGGGACACTATGAAGGCAGTGTTAAGAGGAAAATTCATTGCAGTGCTCATTCATTAAAAGAAGAAAAAGTCAGCAAATAAATGACCCAAAACTATGTCTCAAAGCCCTAGAAAAAGAGGAACAAACCAACACCAAAAGAAGTAGAAGACAGGAAATAATTAAAATCGGGGCTGAAATCAATGAAATTGAAACAAATGAACAAACAAAAAACAATTCAAACAATTGACAAAAAAGCTGGTTCTTTGATAAAATAAATAAAATTGACAAACCTTTAGCCACCCTAACATAAAAAAGGAGAGAAATAAACTCAAATTACTAAAACTTGTGATGAAAAATATCATCACAGACACTATTGAAATAGAGGATAATTGTAAATTATTTTGAAAATTTATACTCCAGTAAAATAGAAAACCCCAAAGACACCATCAATTTCTAGAGGCATAGGACCTACCCAAACTGAATTAGGAAGACATACACAACTGAAACAGATCAATTTCAAGCAAGGAAATAGACGACACCATCAAAAGCCTACCAACAAAGAAAAGCCTGGGACCAGACAAATTCTCAGATGAGTTCTACAAGACCTCCAAAGAAGAATTAATACCAATACTCTCAAAATTATTTCACAAAATAGAAAAGGAGAGAACCCTTCCAAACTCATTCTATGAGGCTACTACCACCCTGATACCAAAATTCTACAGAGATATATCAAAGAAAGAAAATTTCAGACCAATATCCCTAATGAATATAGAGGCAAAAATTCTCAATAAAATTCTGGCAAATTGCATACAACAGCATATTTAAAAAATAGTGCACCATGATCAAGTGGGGTTCATTCCAGGGATGCAAGGTTGGTTCAACATACAGAAATTAATAAATGTAATCCATCACATCAATAGAAATAAAATACTTGGGAATCAATTTAACAAAAGAGGAGAAAGACCTCTACAGTGAAACTACAGGACACTAAAGAAAGAAATTGAATCTTAAGATGGAAAGATTTCCCATGCTCTTGAATAGGCAGAATCAATATTGTCAAAATGACCATGTTAGCCAAAGTGCTATACAGATTCAGTGTGATCCCAATTAAAATCCCAATGTCATTCCTTATAGAAATAGAAAAAGCCACCATGAAATTCCTTTTGAAAGAAAAATCCTATAATTTTATCAATTGATGCAGAGAAAATATTTGGCAAAGTAAAACACTCTTTCATGTTCAAAATACTAGAAAAACTGGGATAGTAGAAACATGCCTCAACATTGTAAAAGTTTTCTATGCTAAATCCAAGGCCAACATCATCCTAAATGGAGAAAAATTGCAAGCATTTTCTCTAAAAATGAGAAGAGGACAAGGATGTCCTCTTTCAGCACTGCTCTCAACATAGTCCTTGAAACTCTAGCCAGCGCAGTTAGACAAAAGAAATTAAAAGGATACAAATAGGAAAAGAAAAACTCAAACTATCATTATTTGCCAATGACATGATTCTACTCAGAGGATCCAAAAACATTTACCAGAAAACTCCTAGAAATGATAAATGTATTCAGCAAAATATCAGGATATAAAACCAATAGCCATAAATCAAATGTATTTATATACATCAGTGATGAATCTTCTGAAAGATAAATTTGCAAAACTACCCCATTCACAATAGCCTCAAAAAATAAAATAAAATATGTGGGAATCTAAATTGATTACAATTTAATTGTTAAATTACAGAAGGGGTAAAAGACCCCTACAATGAAAACTACAGGACACTAAACAAAGAAATTGAACCTTAGAAGATGGAAAGATCTCTCATGCTCTTGAATAGGCAGAATCAATATCGTCAAAATGGCCATACTGCCCAAAGGGCTATACAGATTCAGTGCGATTTGAAGTAAAATCCCAATGTCATTCCTTATAGAAATTCATTTGGAAAAATAAGAGACCCAGAATAGCCAAATCAATCCTTAGCAAGAAGAGTGAAGCAGGAGGCATCACAATACCAGACCTTAAAATATACTACAAAGCTATAGTAACAAAAATGGCATGGTATTGGCACACACACACACACAAAGGCATGTAGACCAATGGTACAGAATAGAAGACACAGAGACAAACTCATATAAATAGTTATTTCATGCTAGATAAAGGCACCAAAAACATACATTGAAGAACAGATAGCCTCTTCAACAAATGGTGCTGGGAAAACTGGAAATCCAAATGCAGCAAAATAAAACTAAATCCCTATCTCTCACCATGCACAAAACTCAACTCAAAGTGGATCAAAAACCTAGGAATTAGACCAGAGATCCTGCACCTAATTGAGAAAATAGTAAGCCCAAATCTTTATCATGTTGGACTGGGCCCCAACTTTCTTAACAAGACTCCTAAAGCACAAGAAATAAAAGTAAGAATCAATAAGTGGAATGGATTCACACTAAAAAGCTTCTTCTGAGTAAAAGAAACAATCAATGAGGTGAAGAGAGAGCCTACATTCTGGGAGCAAAATTTTGCCACACACACATCAGATAGAGCACTGATCACCAGGGTATATATAGAACTCAAAAAACCTAACACCAAAAAAATAAACAACCCAATCAATAAATGGGCCAAGGAGCTGAACAGACACTTCTCAGAAGGAGATATACAATTGATCAACACATATATAAAAAAAGTTCTACATCTCTATCAATTAGAGAAATGCAAATCAAAACTACTCTAAGATTTCATCTCACATGAGTCAGAATGGCAGTTATGAAGAATACAAACAACAATAAGTGTTGGCAAGCATGTGGGGGGAAAGGCATGCTTACACATTGCTGCTGAGGCTGAAAATTGTTGCAACAAATCTAGAAAACAGTATGGAAAACTGTTAGAAAAAAAACTGTTAGTTTTCCTTAGAAAACTTGGACTCAAACCACCATTTGACCCAGCTATCCCACTCCTCTGTCTATATCGAAAGGGTCTTAAAAACAGCATACTACAGTGACACAGCCACTTCAATGTTTATAGCCATTAAATTCACATTAGCTAAACTGTGTAACCAACCTAGATCACCTTCAATATATGAATGGATAAAGAAACTGTGGTATATATACACAATGGAATATTACTCAGCATTAAAATAGAATAAAATTATGACATTTGTAGGTAAATGGATGGAGTTGGAAAATATAATGCTAAGCAATGTAAGCCAGTCCCCCCAAAACAAAGCTTGAATGTTTTCTCTGATAAGTGAATCCTAATCCATAATGCAGGAGGACACATAAGAAGAATAAAGGAACTTTGATCAAAGGGGATGGAGAAGAGGGGAAGGGACATGATAGGCAGTAAAGATGGTAGAATGAGATGGACATCACTGCCTTAGGTACATGTATGCTGCACATATGGTGCAAGTGTACATTGTGTAAAACCAGGAAAATGAAAAGTTGTGCTCCATTTGTTTACAATGAATCAAAATGCATTATGCTGTCATGTATACCTAATTAGAATAAATAAACTTAAAAAAAAGAGGAGCATGTATCCTTGAGAAAAAAATGTGGCAAATTTTTTCAAACTTAAAAATATTAAAGAATAATAGCAGAATAAAATAAGTTCAAAGAGATGGATTGGAGCTTGGAGCTTGTTCATGAAGAGTTCTGGAAGACATCATGAAAAGTTTGATTATGTTGTAGGGAAAAATGCTTTTTAAATATTTTTTTTCTAATTAGTTATACATGACAGTAGAGTTCATTTTAATACATCATACATAAATGAAGTGTAATTTTTCATTCTTTTGGTTGTATGTGATGTAGAATTATAAAGATTGTATAGTCATACATGCACTTAGGGTAATAATGTCTGATTTATTCTTCAATCCTTCCTAACCCCACACCCCTCCACACCCTTCATTCCCTTCTACCTAATCCAAAGTAACTCTATTCTTCTCTTACACTCCCACCCTTTATTGTGAATTAGCATCCACATATCAAAGAAAGCATTTAGCCTTTTCTGGGGTGGAGGGATTGGCTTATTTCACTTAGCATGATATTCTCTAGCATCATCCATTTATCTGCAAATGTGTGTGTGGGGGATCCAAGATGGCCACCTAGATGGACACTGCATTCCTAGTCTCTTTGTGACCTGGGATTAAAGCAGTGAGGATGTGAGAGTACTGTTTCTCTGTGAGTTATTAGAGGGCCCCTGACAGCTGTTTCCATACAGGAATTCCAGCCCTGTGACCACATGGGTCTCCAGGCCTCAGCTTTTGTGCAGGACCCTGGCCACTTGGCCCCTCAGGACCTGCCCCTATGCAGGACCCTGGCTCCAGCACCCACCCACGCAGGACCTCAAGCTCCTGTGTAGAACCTCTGGCTACTGCTCCTATGTGGATCCTCACCTACCAGCATGGGCTATCTGTTTGCCTCCATTTGGAATACTACAACCACAGACATAATCCTCTTCAAATGGTAGCCTGAACCTCGGTACACTGGACAGGTTTTGGAGACAGCCTCCTGCTACAACACTGCACTCTAAAGAGCTACATTTTCAAACACATTGCCCAATGCCACCAACTGGCTCACCCCTGACACCCCATCTCTGAACGCAGACGCCTCCATCTTGGGACACCTTCTTCGCCATATTGGATTATCCTCACTATTTACATCACCATCTTTAGTTGGGGTAACTCCCAGCTTAGAACACCAGCCAGGGCCCAGAAGCATTATCAAAGCACTTATAGTTTCCCAATTCACCCCTCTCCCCTGCACCCATGGACCCAGCACAGCATTTGTAGCTACATGGTCGGTCTGTAGCTCGAAAAGCCTAGTCTTGACCTGTTGGACACAAAACAGCTCTCCAAGACCTCCCGAGAGAGAGGTTCCTGATTGGGAAGTAGAAAGGGAGAGGAGGAGAGAGATACAGTTTAGAGACTAAATGACAGACCAGGAATTGTGAGGTCTATAGGCAATATAAGGAGATAAAACCAGGTGCACAAATCACACAAATGGCCCCAAAGGAGATCCTTGGAGTGGAGTCTTCCCACTAGGATTGGCAAGCACTAAACTCCACCTCCAGAAGCACTGCCTCTAAGACCAATGCACAGATGCTAATAACCTGCATCATGCCAAGGAGGGAGATGGCAGAAAACAACAGATCACCACAACTGAGAAGGGAAGCAGGAGAAATATTGAATTTCATCAGAAGCAATCCTTTTTATTTACCTTCAGATTTTTTCTCTATTATCTTTTTTTTTCTGCTTTTTTGTCTCTCTTTCTTTTCCCACCCTCATATCCCCAATATTTGTGAAACCAAGTATTTTTATTAGCCTACCGAAGACCGGGATATCTGATTAGTATATTACAGTTGTATTATATAGTCTTTCATCTTCTATTTTTACATTTTTATTTGTCTTAATTTTTATGTTTCTTGTTTTTTGTATTCTATTTTCTTCCTACTTATTCATCTTCCCCAATTCTCTTTCTCTCTTTTCTGCTACTAGCCAACTTCTTTTGGATTCCTCTTTCACACTGTCTAAGATCTAATAGCTCTATATCCTCACTTCCTACCTCCTTAATATCTCATTCTACACCCCACCCTGGTTCTCTCTAATCTACCAGCAGAAACTGTAGACCATTTTGCAAACCTACTGTTTATATTGTAGATACTAATTGATATCATAATTTCTGTATATTGTGACAAAGCCGTAAATGTCTTATTAGGAGATAATTGGTTTAAAGCTGTATATTGTTTGTATTGGGATCTGTTAATATTGGTCTTCCTCTTAAAGGAGATGTATTGAAACTCTGCAGGGAATCTATAAGCCTATAGGATTAAAAACTATAACACCTTGGATCTGCAGTGCTAGAAGGGAAGACAAACAACATGAAAAGACAAGGGAAGAAAGAGTCTCAAACAAACCAAGATACTACACTATTAGAATCCATGGTCAGCACAGCATAAAAGTGTCAGAGAAGGAGTTCAAGATGCACATAGTTAAAATATTCTGTGAATTAAAGGATGACATAAGAGAGCAAACACAGGCAGCAAAAGATCATTTTGGCAATGAGCTACATAGGCAAATACAGGAAGCAAAAGTTTACTTCAATAAGGAAATAGAGATTCTCAAAAAAGAATCAAACAAAAATCATTGAAATGAAAAAAAATAATAAACCAAATTAAAAACTCAATAGAAAGCATCACCAACAGATTAGATCACTTGGAAGAAATAAAGATGGTAAGAAATCAAGAGGAGAACATCCAAGAACTATGGAATAACATGAAAAGACCAAATTTAAGAATTACTGGGGTAGAGGAAGGCATAGAGTTTCAAACCAAAGGAATTAACAATCTATTTAATTAAATAATATCAGAAAATTTCCCAAACATGAAGAATGAATTGGAAAATCAAATACAAGAGGCTTAAAGCATACCAGTGTACAAAATCACAACAGATCTATACAAAATAACATTATAATAAAAATGCCTAGCATATAGAATAAAGAGAATTTTAAAAGCTACAAGAGAAAGAAATTAGATTACATATAGGGGGAAACCAATTAGGATCTCTGCAGACTTCTCAACCTGGACCTTTAAAGCTAGAAGAGCTTGGAACAACATATACCAAGCTCTGAAAGACAATAGATGTCAACCAAGAATTTTATGTCCAGCAAAATTAAGTTTTAGATTTGGTGATTAAATATCTGCAAATGCCATTATTTCATTCTTCTTTAAGGACAAGTAATATCCCATTGTGTATATATACAACATTTTCTTTATCCATTCATCTGTTGAAGGACACTTAGGTTGGTTCCATAGTTTAGCTGTTGCGATTTAAGCTGCTATAAACATTAGTATGGCTATGTCAGTGTAGTATGCTGATTTTAAGTCCTTTGGATATAAACCAAGGAGTGAGATAGCTGGATCAAATGGTGGTTCCATTCCAAGTTTTTTGAGGACTCTCCATACCACTTTCCATAATGGTTGCACCAATTTTGCAGTCTCATCATCAATGAATGTGTGTACTTTTACCCCACTTTTCCCCCCATCCTCATCAACATTTATTGTTGCTTGTATTCTTGATAATTGCCATTTCGACTGGAGTGAGCCAAAATCTTAGAGTAGTTTTGACTGGTCACTATTTGCTGATGATGTGATTCTATCTTTAGAAGATAAAAAAAAAAAAAAAAAAAAAAAAAAAAAAAAAAAAAAAAAAAAAAAAAAAAAAAAAAAAAAAAAAAAAAAAAAACCCAAAACAAAAAAAACAAGTTGTGAATAAGTCTAACAAAAGAGATGAAAGACCTCTACAATGAAAACTATAGAACACTAAAGAAAGTAATTGAAGAAGACCTTAAAAGATGAAATAATCTCCCATGCTTCTGGATAGGCAGCATTAATATTGTCAAAATGGCCATGCTACCAAAAGCATTAAACAGATTTAATGTAATCCCTATTAAAATCCCAATGACATTTTTCATAGAACCAGAAAGAACAATCATAAAATTTATTTGGAAAAATAAAAGACCCAGAATAGCCAAAGCAATCCTTAGCAAGAAGAGTGAAGTAGGAGGCATCACAATACCAGACTTTAAGCTATACTACAGAGCCATAGTAACAAAAACAGCATGGTATTGGCAGCAAAACAGACAGATAAACCAGTGGTACAGGATAGAAGACACAGAGACAAACCCACACAAAAACTGTTATATTAGATAAAGGTGCCAAAAACATTAACTGGAGAAAAGATAGCCTATTTAACAAATGGTGTTGGGGAAACTGAAAATACATATGTAACAAAATAAAATTAAACCCTATCTCACCATGTATGAAATTTAATTCAAAATAGAGGTTTTTTTTGTTTTTTGTTTTTATTTAGAAAGATAACTGTGGCACTTGTGATGTAAGGATAGATAGAAAGGGGAGAAATTCATGGCTGGGTGATTGCAATACTCCAGTGATTAAAGATGAAGCTCTTGGAACATTCAGAGTTATCTATTACTGGGCAAAGAGAAAATGAACACAGAGATATTTTAGAAACTGGAAAGGAAACATGCATCATTGATTGAATCACAGTTGGAAAGGAAAGTTGAGACTTAAACTTTTAAGTTTCAAATTGGTATGTGGGACAAAAATTAGAATATAAGTGGAAGCAGAGGTAGTACTAAGATGGAAATTTGAAGAGTAGACAGATAATTTATGGAAAACTTGTTGTCCCAGATATGTGAAAGTAACAGTTCATTGCTGAATTGTGAAGTCTGGCATGGATATGTCAACATACAGAGTGTCACTAGAGTCATGGAAATGAGTGAAATCAACCAAGGAGTCATGTGGGTAAAGAAAAAAAAAATGACTGTTTAGAATGGTCTAATCTGATCACTTGATTATTAGAAAAAAGGAAAAGAAATACAGAGAATAGTCTTATTAGTTGAGATGCTTTTGGATGCTATGAATGGAAAGACCAATTCAAACTGTCTTAATCAGGAAGGGAATTATATCATATGAGATAAAGCCCATAGTTAGACTTTCCAATTTTGGTCACAATGATTGGAAGATTTTTCAACTTTAAACTTTTCACTGGTCTGGCTTCCCTTATCAGCATCAAAAGGCTGATAGTAGTAATTGTGATTATATGCATAAGAAGAGAGAGAGAGGCACTCCCTTAACCTTAAAAATAAAAACTTACTTCAAAGTGATAGGACCATTTAAGGCATCTGCCAATTCCTGGACAAATAACAACCACCATGGAAAGGATGTTCTGTCTGATTGACGTGTGCTGTAGGACTATAAAGATCTACTAATATGACTTACCTAGGCGCTGAAAATGTGTCAATTTCTCTTGAGTCATGGGAACTGAATGGGAAAGGATAGATACCTGGACAGAGTGTTGATAACTTGAGGAAGGTGTAATAAAGACAATGTTCTCTAGGTAAGCAAACAACAATCTATACTACACCAGTGTTCTAAAGGACAAAATGTGGCCATTTTTTATATATGGCAATTACTAAACTATAGGCTTGTTGAGTGTACTTCATATAAAAGATTAGGTATTTTTTCTTAAGGAATGGATTTTTTTTTAATTTAGAAAAGGGAAAAAAACCCAGCAATATGTTGAAAATTAACATCATTATACCAGATTAGTTCTCTGAGAGCAAGACCTCAGGAAGTTTTTGTAGATAATATCAAACATGTGTTAAACGCTTTTCTTAATCCCCACGTATTTTGCAACGTTCTTTCCAGAGGTTATCACCATTAATCTTCTCAACACTCAAATGTATTAGATCCTCAGTTTTGCACAAGATCATATCACTAGTACACAGTGGGATCAGGGCTCAAACTCAGCCTGTACAATTCTGAAGATCAACAAAATCAGGGTCTTTTCTCACCTGTGGCATTTCTACCATCATGTTATAAAACCATATTCCAATCCCAAATTGAACAGCAGTTTGAAAGTTATGTGAGTGATCAGGTACTCCAAAACTGGGTTGAAGTTCTAGATAGTTTAGACTGAATTCCAAGTGAACAAACATAGCAAAAGCGCTGAGGTTAGGAGGCTATTGCTTAAGCATGGAGATTCCCTGGGAAGAGCCCCACAGTTGAGGCTATTAATTGATAAAATTGATGCCAAATCCTCCTGCTGAGGAACAGAAGGTTTTTATTTATTTATTTTTTTTTGAGCTTGGATTGCCTCAAGAGCTTTGAAAACTTTTATGTAAGTTACATAGTATTAAAAGGTCTAGAGAAGATGGGTTTTAATGATATCAGTCACCAGAGGCTAAGCATCTCTAACTAGCCAGCCACCAGACTTTGTCCTACCCTAAAAGTGGGTTTACTGATAATTTCACCAACAGATTCAAAACTATGCCAGTTCCTGAACCAAACCTTTTAAGCACTGCTTACACTTTCTCAGAAACTTAACTACCTTACTTCTGGTAAGAGTAGGATTTCTTTCATCAGCCCCATTTAGATCTCATAAGTGAAGGCTGATTTTGTTTTGTTATAATTCTGACTTGGAATAGAAGACTTTGAACTTTGCCTTTTTAAGGCTTCTGGAGCCTTAAACAGTTTTGCAAATGGCTCTATGATCTAAAATTCTTATACATCACTGATTTTAAAGAAACCATTACTTACCTTATTAATGAATTAACACTTAATTTCTTTGCATGGAATTGAATTGACTTGTTAGTCAAAAGCAAAAAAAATAAAACCACAACAATAACTTTGGGAAGATATTTTGACCTAATTTGGACTCAGTCTATAAGTTAATTTACTTCTATGGCTGAAAATGGAGTAATAATAAAATTTGTAGAACCAACAAAATTTCAGCCTAACAAACTATTGAAGAATTTTGACTACTGATATTTATATCAGTTAGGTAATCTTGAAAACAAAGTAAGCTAGAAACTCTAGACCCAATCTAAAGGACATAAAGAAAAGCATATTTCCCAAACCAGTCTGGAATTTCTGATATTTTTAATCTGCAAATCTAAACTGATGTCAGTAATTTGGTTACTGATTAGTCCATACTACTCTGGATTGACAGAACTCAACCTGCAATAACTTTGGCTGTTTGGATTCTGATGCAGTCAGGAAGCCAATTTTGTGAGACATTTTAGAAAAATAATGCTCAAACAAAATAAGAAAATTGTTCATACCATTGATTGTACTTGTCTCAGGGTTTCTATCTTTTAAGGCAGATAAATGTCTAATACTGAATCTTTTTAAAGATTTTTCTTTCCTTGGTCCCCATTATGTATAGGATAGTTCAAAAAGAATCACTTTAAAATATATCACCCAGTAAATTATCACATATAAACACAGTCAAAACCAATTTAGGAAGAATTAATGTGAATGTGGTTGTTCGTGTTCAGTATGTGTCCTTCTTCCCACAGGGCACACACAAGTTTTGTGATCTATTTTTTTTACCACACAATTTTGTTTTTACTCTTTGTCTTCCATGGTCAAAATGGTATCCACTATGAGTCCTGCTTTGCTTTAAAGCTGTTTTAAAGAAGGTTATTAATTTATTCTTCTCAAAACAGTTTATAGTTTGCTATTGAGAATCTGGTGGTTACTTTTCAAGAAATCATTACATATACATATTATATGTGTGTATATATGTATTTTTACTTCCCAGATATATTTATCATAATTTAAAAAGGCTATTATATTAAAATAAAAGTAAAATTAGTATTTTCTTGATCACTATGCAAATATATAGAATAAGTTTATCTTTCTGACTTGACAGACAAGCTATGTAATTCATTGAATATTTAAGATAGATAAGTAAATACATAAATTATTTTTCTCTAATTTAGATATGTTATATAAGGCAAGAATAAAAAATATGGAAGTTATCTAAAAAGCAATATTTTTTGTGATGCTCTGAGAAATAAGGTACTTTTTGTACTATATTGATAGACCTGGGAAATCTTGGATATGATTTTTCTCAATAAGCAGCCCTAATTCAAAGAGTGAATTTTTAAAAAGGATTTAAAAATAGTAAATTAAGAAGTGCATCATTTTATATCACATAGAGCATTAGTTTATCACCAGAGATATCATGTAAAAATAAAGTTACAAATTAGCAGTGCAAAGATGACTAGGAGGAACATTGAATTTGTTATTAAAATGCAAAAGAGAAGTATATTCTTTATAACATAATTTATAAATAAGACCTGATTGCTGTAAAGTCCTCAAAATTAGTAATTTTATACAACCAAATGACGTGCTATATGAAATCAGTACTTTGGTATTGTAGATGGAAAATTGTAGCAAAGCCACGAATCAGCTTCAACTTACAAAATAATCTCTAATGTTTTTATATCCTTTATTCTTTATTGGATGATTTCTTAAAACTAAAATCTAGACTCAGTGTTTTTTTTTTTTTGGCACCAAGGATTGAACTCAGGGGTACTCAACTACTGAGCCACATCCCCAGCCCTATTTTGTGTTTTATGTAGAGACAGGGTCTCACTGAGTTGCTTAGTGCCTTGCCATTGCTGAGGCTGGCTTTGAACTCGCAAATCTCCTGTCTCAGCCTCCCAGCGTGCTGAGATTACAGGCATGAGCCACCGCGTCCAGCTAGACTACATGTTTTAATAACCTCAATATCTCATCATTGGAAATTTAAACCTAATAAGATAACTTTAAAAATTATAATGCATACATTAAAAGACATTAGCTATAAATGGAAAAATAGTCTATAAATTCAAATAATGAATGTAGTTTTTCATCATTCTGAATGCAAGATACATATTTTGAAATGTACTTTTCCAGAATATAAAATTTAGTGTGACTATTAAAAAACAAAAGGTAAATGGTACATTAATATTTAGGAATGGATTTTAAACACACATGGGGTAATTATTATGAGATGAAGGTAACAACCTGGGAAAACAAAATCTAAATGTTCTGTACAAGATAAGAATAAATGGATGGTCATTGAAATATAATGTAAAAATAAAAATATTATTTTAGGCCCCTATTAGTCCCCATCAGCCCTCACTTTTCCCTATTAGCTTTTGTTTTGTCCCTAGTAGCCCTCATTAACTCCCTGAGTCTTTTCCATGCCTTTTTTATATGCGGGCAAAACAAAGAAGGTGCACTGCCAACAGGTTATAAATGGAGGAACGCATGCTCACACGTTAATGTTTATAACCTAGAGTACATACACTGAATCAGAGTGTTTCTGACCTTGACTAACCATAACATAGTCGATTTCCAGCCCTGGCTACACACTAAAAACAACTTAGTCCCCTGGAGGTCTCAGCAAGAGAACGTAATTAGAGCCATTTTAGGCCTGCCCGAACACAGGGTTGAATGTTTTCTCATATGAAAAGCTAGACCAAAATAACAACAACAAAAATCACTGTGGGAAACCCATGAAAATAAAAGGAAGATCAATAAAGTAGAGGAAAGGTTTTGAGGGGGAGTTATAAGGGATGGGAAAAGGGAGAAAGGGTGGAATGAAGTAGACCAAATTATGTTGTTCACATATATGTATATGTCACAACAAATTTCACCTTTATGTATATCTATAAATTAAAAAAAAAAAAACAACTATAGATAAATAGAAGGAAGACGAGTAGAGCAGAGGAAGAGGGAAGGGGAGGAAAGAAGAGAGGAAAAGAGAAAGTACTACAGATTAAAGTGGAGCAAATTAAATTCTATTCATGTATGATTATGTCAAAATGAATTCCAATATTATGTATAACTCTAATGCACTAATAAAAACATTTTTTAAAAAGACTGGTTAGGCTAAAATTCCTTTCAACTGTCACCAGTGCTAAAAGCTCTCTGGACACTTTGTTTACTTTCAATATGCCTGAGCTTGCTTCTTAGTATAACAGGAATATCAATAACATCTCGTGTTGGTGTGTGGAAGTCTTCTAAAATTTCTATATGGTTTTCTAAGGTCATTTTGGTTTGTTGCTGAATAGTATTTTGTCAATAAGTACATATAATTTATTTAAACAATTTTCATTGTTTCCAATAGTCTCCTGTTATAAATGATGTACTAATATCATTGCATTTATGTCATTTCATATATATATATGTGTATATATATATGTATATATACACATATATATAAAAAATACACTGGTAAATTTCTAGATATGGTATTGCTGGTCTAAAAAGCATATGCACTAAATGCTTTGGAACTCTCAAAAGTTTATTTTTGTTTTGGAACACATGAAAATGTACATTTAATTGTCTAAGGTAATCTGGTCAAAGAATCATGTCATATATTTACTCTTTTTTGAAAATTTCCTATTATAATGAATATTGAATTTCTTACAAGAGAATTTCTCCAAGATTTTAATGTTGCATTACTAACCAATGATGTCTCATTACATATTTTCTCTGATTTTTTTTTATTTGTAAACTTTTCACTGCAAATGTATCTGAAATAATTTTTGTTTTGTATGAAGAACAAGGAATAGAAAAAGAAGGTTAAAGAGCATGGCAAGGTTATTGTAGCAGAGAAAAGATAATTTGATAACAGCAACTGCCTTTTAAATTCACATCTTTGAAATGGAGATCAGAAACAATTCACTTTCTTCATGCTTGGCAGAATCATTTGTGTTTATTAAGTGGTTTCTTCAGCCTTGCTAATATTACTTCTGAAATGGCACTCTTATTGCAATAGTGTGTTCTTCATACTAAGTGCCAATTTCCAGTAGATAGCAGTAATTAATGATTGTTAATTATTTAAAATGAAGCAAGTACTTTGAGACAAAAATCAATAAAGCTTGAAATGCTGGGCAACTCAAGCTTCTGGGAGGACTGGAGTCAGGCACATTCCTGGCCTTTCTGGTTAGATTCTCTGTTAGAAATGTCAAGTTTTCAAGTCTTGTTTTTCAGCTTTCCAGGTGGAGTCTAGAGTAGCTGGTTTAGATCCAATTCCTCATATGAGCATGACTGGGTATTCATTGATTGTTCTATGTGTTCAAAAGGCTAAAGTCCTTCACATAGCCATGTGTAGTGGTGCACATCTGTAATCCCAGCCACTCAGGAAGCTGAGACAGGAGGATTGCAACTTTGAGGCCAGCCTCAGCTATTTAATGAGACCCTGTCTCAAAATAAAAATAAGAAAGGACTGGGGACGTAGCTCAGTGGAAGGGTGGCCTGGGTTCAATTCCCAGTACCAAAGGAAAAAAAAGTCCAAAAGCTATTCACCCTGATTTGTCAGAATTCAAATGACTTCTGTACCTTTGTGAGATCTTAAAATTGACTTACTGTAACCTAACAATTTTTCTTAAAGTGTTTTTTGTTTGTTTTTAGTGCTTTAAGCTATATTTTAGACTTGCTCTAACCTGCATGTTCATTATAGCTTAGATTTACTTCAACTCGAATACACACCCACATATAAACATATATATGTAAAATTGTACATATTTGTGGAGTACCATGTAATATTTTAATACATGTATACATTGTGTAATACTCAAATTAGGGTAAGCATATTTATTTTTCTCACATTTATCATTTTTTGTGTGTGATGAAATTCTTTAAAATCCTTCCAGATTTTTGGAGACATACAGAAATTATCATTATCTGTAGTCACCCTACTGTATAGTAAAACAACAGAATTTATTTCTCTTTTCAAACAATATTTACATACCAGTTAAGCAACTTTTCCCCATTCTTGCCTCCCTCTGATCTTCCCAGCTTCTGATAACCACTATTCTGCTTTTGACATATATAATCAATTCTTTCAATTTCACAAATGAATGAGATCATGTGTTATTTTTATTTCTAGTTCTTACTTATTTCACTTCAAATAATGACCTCCAGGTTCTTTCACTTTGTAACAAGTGATAGAATTTTTTTTCATTGAATAATACTCATGTGTGTGTGTGTGCACACCACATTTTCTTTATATATTCATCTACTGATTGATAATTAGGTTGTTTCCAATTTTTAACTATTGTTAAGAATAAAGTTGCAATAAATATGGAAGTGCAGATGTCTCTTTGACATGCTGATTTCATTTTCTTTGGATATATAGCCGGGAGTGGAATTGCTTCATCATATGATAGTTCTAATCTTAATTTTTCAAGGAAACTTAAAATACTGTTTTCTATAATGACTGTACCAATTTACATTTCAACCAACAGGAAGTAAAAGTCCCCTTTTCTCCATGGCCTCACTAGCACATATTTTTGTCTTTTTCATAACAGCCTTCTACTTGGGGTAAGGTGATATCACATTGTGGTTTTGACTTGCATTTCCCTAATGATCAGTGATAGTGAACATTTTTTAATATACCTGTTGGCCATTTGTATGTCTTCTTTTGAAAAATCCATATTTAGGTATATTGCACATAATCAACTATGTTGTAGTTTGCTAGTTCCAGTCAACAGGAATTTGCAAACTCAGATAAATTGAATCAAATCAGGGATGGAGGTAATTTAAAACTGAGCAGCTCTCTGTAGGGCCAGTGTTCTGCTTATTCCTGATAAACTATGGGTTGCCTATCCAAAATCTGGGATTTTTTTTCATCCTTCATCTCAATCCTTGGAAGAATCTGAATTTTAGCTTTAGCCTCAAGGAAACTACAAAACCTTCATTCACTGTTTTGATTACCTTTTTAAGTACCTTGGGTCTCTCTTTGGGAAAAGCAATTCCAAATTCTGGGATTACCTCTTTGGTGTTCTCTCCTATCTCTGGGGGTCTTGGTGTATGATTCTTCACTGCTTTGCTAGTTCTGTAATGCTTCTAAACAAATTTGTTATTATTTTTAAATATTTTGAATAAGTTTCACTATCTCTTATTAGTGTGAAAGTTTGTCCACATTACCTAGTCCTCCATCAGGTGAACTGGAATTCCTAGACTTCCCTTGCAGTTATCTGCGGTCAATATTTTTCATTCTTTGAAGATTTCCTGGGTTACCATGATTAATTTTTGTACTTTAAAATTGATAAGCATGATTCTTCCAATATGCTGGCTGCTCAGACACTTGTCCTTTTTTCTGCCAGTGATAATGTACTCCACTGTGAATCCACTGCTCAGTCTCATTATGGTTTCACCTAGATCTTGTCATTTTTTATAACTGTGTTTCCATCTCACACCAACATCTCCTCTGTTTCTAGTTTATTGCCTGTAGAGCTCGGTCTTGACCTTTAATATCTGTTTTGCTAGTTCTTCCTTATATCTGAACCTCTGAGAACTCTACTCTCAGAGTTCAGTATCTCCTTTTCTACCTGCGCTCACTCCCTTCATGACCAATGCAGTCTCACAGTTTCTCCTCAATGCAAGTCAGGAATCCACGGGAGGGTGGGTCAGAGCAAGTCAATGAAATTGTCTACTACCTAGAAGCTTGGAATTAATTTTGGAATGGTGGATTTAATTCCAGGCCAACTGCAAGGCCAAAACAAACAATAAAAAAAAAAAGAAAGAAATAAAAGAAAATGCTAGGAAATGATATGGCAAAGAAAAGTGAAGCCTGGAAACTGGAAGGATTTCTACCTATCTCAGAAAGAAAGCTTTTAAGACACTTCTTGTTTCTATGAAAGCAAATTACTGAACATGTAGGACATTATTCCATGGTATGAATTGTTTAAATGCATTAAGAAAATAATGAATGAGCTTAAATGAAAGTACTTCTTTTTTTTTTTTTTTTGGTACCAGAGATTGAACTACTCGGAGGTACTCCACCACTGAGCCACATCCCCAGCCCTATTTTGTGTTTTATGTAGAGACAGGGTCTCACTGAGTTGCTTAGCGCCTTACTGTTGCTGAGGCTGGCTTTGAACTTGTGATTCTCCTGTCTCATCCTCCCAAAGTGCTGGGATTTCAGGCGTGCGCCACTGCTCCTGGCTGAAAGTACTTATAATTGTTTACAAACAAGTATTATTTTCCCCTCACTTTTAACAAACCAACATTTTAGGAATAGCCCTCCTCTGCAGTTTTAGTCCTTAGATTTCCAGTATATCATATTAAAAGTAAACACACTGAAGACAAAACCTCCATGAAGCCAGCTAGCCACATTGGAGCAGGGGCTTAATCTTCTATACATTTAAAAATTCTTTTACTATAACACTTGGAAATTTTTGTCCCAGTTTCATCCCTTCCACTATCATAATCATAAAACAAAACCCAACTTTTTCTTACCACCTGGGGCAGATAAAATTCAAGCCTTACATTGTAGCTCACCGTGCACCTTCACATATATTCATTCTTGTAGTTCTTGGTGACAAGTATTATTTTTTTCTTGTGAATTTTGAAATGTGATACATGGTACCATTTTCTTGCCTGGAAAAAATTCTCGGGTCATCCAGGCACTCCAGGATTTTGGATTCAGGTGCATTCCTTGGATCACGGGAATACTGAAGCACTAATATGTCAAAGATTCTCAAAGTGAAATGCAGATTATTCTTAAATGTTACTGACTAGAATGCAGTGTTATAGAGAAATATATACTTTCTTGTTTCTAAGAAGATAGGGAGAAATACTATGAAACCACGCACATCAGAATCCTTCACCTGTTCTCAATTGCTCATGAAGAGTGCCTTTATCTCTCTGGCATGTTTTCATGATTTAGGAAATTATGATAAACAGCCTAGAGAACTTACCTGGTATAAAGGCCTAGTTTTACTACATAATAATGCTATGCTTGAGCAAATGTTTAGTATCCCTAGATAAACCTTCTCTAAATAGTTGTGAGGATTAAATAAAAGAAATACTGCACAATTCTTTCAACAGTGCCTAAAATACAAAGAGCACTGAACTGATATATTTGATCATCACCACCTTTATGATCATAATTTTTTATCAACTTTTTAAAGAATATATAAAAGTTCACAAAATATTTATAGACTATTAACTGGAAAAAATCAAAATATACTATGCTTAATGCATGTTTTAAGTGTGGTGTACTTAAAATATGTTAGTAGGTAGGAAAGGACTACAAAGCTATTTATGATAGTAAAAATGGTTGTTTTACCAGAAATTTTTCCAATAATAATATTTTTAAAACTTTTAAATTTTAAACATCTCTTGTTTCTCCTTGTTTTGAAGCTAATCTTTCTTATTTGCTCAACTATATTTTCACTTGTTTGGTCAGTGAAAATGTGCATTGAAATTTCCCTTAGAAGACCCCAGTTTTCTGGCATGCACTAATCTTCTATTGACCATCCTATAAGATATTTCAGTTTCCTGGCAAGTACTCCCAAGTTACTGCGTCCTAGGGCAAGGAGTTTTAATTGTTCAAAAATATCTCCGTATGCTGAGCTTAAATCTGTCTCCCTGGGGCATCAATTGATTGCACTTCTGCCTTCTAAAGCTGTACTAGTCATTCTAACATGTTTTGAGGAAAATATCCCTTCACTCTTGTAGTAGAGGATTTAAAATAGTTTAATCAAAACAGCATATTCGAGGATGTATGTATCTCTTATTCCTAACTATCAATTATGAAGAAATAATAAAGCATTTACATAAAATTCTGTGGCTACTTTTAAATTCATTTTAGGATTCTAATTTTTATTTGATTCACAGCACTAATTACATGAAAAGATTATTTTGGTGAATTCCATTGGCAAATACATTTTTTGTCTTGAAATTTAAATTCTAAACTAAACTTAGATATGCAGTTGAAATATTTTCAAAGCATTTTCTGTTATTAATTATGTATGATGTTCATACTAGGGTTTGTGTTACAAGCTTCCAATTTATAAAAAATGAGGTTTTTGATTATCTCCATAGTTGGATCTGTAAAAAATATGTTTGAATTATTTTATCTTTGCTTTTGAAAGGAGAAACACTTTTTGGTACACTAACCTTTCAAATGTCAGCCCAGCAGGAGAATTTTTGGAGAGCACTGAATAACAGAAAACACGGCTTAGTAATCATAGTTATCTTGCTGGTAAGGTTTTCTTTTGCAAATACTATTATACACAGTCCTAAAGATTACTAAATTGCCAAAATAGGTCATAAATGGAATTGGAAGGGTTATCATTAAGCTGATTTTTATTTTGGAGTATATTAAAAGCATATGACTCTCTGAACTTAAAATACCTGTAAATTTTAGAAGATTAATGTACTTGTTTTTTACAGATTTTAGAAGTTTAATGTACTTGTCATTTTAGAAAGAGGCCATTTTATTTAACTTCCCAATTACAGTTTTTAAATGAAATACCTGGAAAGTACATAAAATGATACACCTGCAGCATGGTGATTTTATTTACCAAGATTCTAGATACTTAACTAATATTTAGAGATTTAGGATATTTTTTTTCTTTCTGAAAAGTATAAAGATGAAACAGTGTGGAGATAATATAGAGTTCTAAAACTTTGTTCTGTAATAGTTCATATTTTAAGGTTAAAAAGTGTTTAACACTAGAGGTAATAGAATGAAAGGTCATTACTGTCAATCTTATGCTAGAATCATCAGGTGGGAAGAATTTGTTTCCTTTAAGCATTTTTTCCCCAGTCTATTCCTCCCTCTAATTACAAGTTGAAAGAAGAGTGAACAATTTAACTAAGAAAGAGAATTTTACATGTTTCCAAAAAGCAGCTAATGCTTTATTCTGTAGTCTATTAGATGGAAACATTATTTATTAAAATGCAATTTGTACTAAACTAGGCATTTCCATAATTGCATCTAGTCCTGCAGATGAAAATTGTTATATCCATTATCAGATGAAAAATTAAGGCTGAAGGATTACAGTTTGCTCGAAGTTGTTTAATGCATCTGTAATTTTACAGGTTAGACTTAACTTCATAATTGTGGCATTTTCTGGTGTACCATGCTGCTGCTGCAAGATACAAGATAACTGAATTAATATGGTACAAGACCCTTTGAAATTGCATAACCTCTCTGATACTCTTCTAAACAAATATCATATGATATAATATTTTTTGTGTTATGCTGACACAAAATACTTTTTGCAAATAGAATTAAGATGGATTACTACAATAATTCTGTGATTTGGTTGAGATGATTATATATTGATTGCATAATTAATGGATAAGGAAATCGGTGCAACAGAACCTCAGAGTCATGGGGATAGGATGAAAAGTGTTGGAGCTCTAAGGGAATCTCAGAGTTTCCTCTGTCCTCCTTCCCTGTGTGGACACTGTTTATCATTTTGTGTATCCACCAAACACCTTTAGAGACAGACCACACAACCCCTCTCGTTGTCTTTCTTATGTCTCACTAACCTCCTTTATGTTGGTAAGGATTTGTAGAGGACCTGTAGACTATTCTTGAATGTTATTTAAAGGGCTTATAGAAAAGTATATAAAAAATTGGACATTCACTGCAGTTAATGCTTCAGCTTCCAACTTGTGTGACTACACAAACTTAAAAAAAAATCATCATGATTTTCTCAAAGCAATACACACCTGAAGTAATCCATTGATGATTTTTTTATATATAATTTTTCAAAAAAGTACACAGGAATATTGTAGTGTCAGAAGTTATAAAATTGTTCTCTTTTTCAATATATTTCTGAATGTAGACACCCCTTTCACATTGTGCCACTGACATGTTTGATGGGGAAGGACATTTATGTCAACAGATCTGGAAGAATTGAAAAACAGCTGGATGAACTTAAGAAGGAGTCCTTCTTTTACCTTAAGTAAACTGTAGAATGACAAATGATAAGTGTGCTTTAAGCACAATTTTTTAAATGTTTCTTTCTTCTTCTAAGAATTATTCTTCTGAGTGTACATTCTCAGCAGATATCCTGCCCTTGTTGACAAGGCTGACCAATTTAGATTTTTACTTGGTTTGTTGATTCCCTAAAACACCTCCACATTCTAAATGTGAGTGTCATTGTGCCCTATCTCAGGGCCAGTGAACATTAGGATCTCATCCAGGAATAAATGGAACTTTATATATTCGGATGCATGAAGCCCACAGTTTTATAATAAACAGAAAGGCTGCTTTATTGAATTAACATTAAACCCAGACAACACCAGCTATTCATTATCGTTTCTTCACCCATTCTTTTATTTTGGAAGCAGAGCATTCTTTTGAGATTGAAAAATGGGGTCAGAACTTATTTTTTCAGTGCCAAGATCCAAGAAATGCAGGTAAAATGTCTAGCCAAAGACAATGATCAAACAACAGTCATGCTTGCAAATTTATTTTTTTGGTACTTGGTACTTTTTATCTATTGGAATATGAATAAAGGGATCATATTTTACATACAAATTTAAATCACATTGTAGTCTTTCTTTCTTTTTTGAGGTGGAGGTCATGCTATGTCGCCCAGGCTGGCCTTCCACTCTTGGGTCCAACTGATCCTCCTGCCTCAGCCTCCAGAGTATCTAAGACTACAGGTGTGACATCACTATGCTCAGCTTAAATTACACTTTAAAACTTTTTTTTTGTTTTGTTTTGGTACTGGGGATTAAACCCAGGGCACATTACCACTGAGCTATACCCCCAACCCTTTAATGTTTTATTGTGAGATAGGGTCTTTGTAAGTTGTTTAGGGCCTCACTAAATTACCGAGGGTGGCCTTGAACTTGCAATCCTCCTTTATCCTGGGTTGCTGATATTATAGGCATGTACCATACACACAACTGAAATTACATTTTAAATAGGATTTTTCAATTGAGAAATTCGATGTATGTATCATCTATTTATCTATCACCAATCTATATAGAGAATGAAACAGGCATAGGTAAAGAGTAATTTTACCATTTTTATATATACACAAAGTAAAACTACTTACTACAGTTAAAGTTTTCATAAAAAGAATAGTAGTTGGTGGTCTCACAGAAGGAAAAAGACAAATTAGTAGATGATTGATACCTAATATTAATAACTAACATAAGTCAAGATATATTAAGATGATAATATAAAAATCATATGATAGCCAGGTATGGTGCTACACATCTATAATCCCAGCGACTAGGAAGGCTGAGGCAGGAGGATTACAGGTTCAAGGCCAGCTTCAGCAGCATAGCAAGACCCTCAGCAACTTAACAAGAACCTCTCTCAAAATAAAATATAAAAGGTATTGGGGATTAAAGATCTACATCTTCAATTATAAAATGCCCCTGGGTTCGATTTCCAGTACAAAAAAAATAAAAAATAAAAATCACGATAGGCACAAAACAGTTTTTATTTTCAAATAAGAGAAAGGAAACTTAGATTGCCTGAATTGTTCAAAATTGCAAGCTAGTAAGTAGGAGATCTCAGACTTCAAATGCCTCTCACATTTTGACCTTATGCACTGAACCATTAAAATATAAACTTAGACAGTAGTGCTTTATCTCCCCACCACTCTAATATGGCTTTGCTCCAGTTCCCAGGATAAAGGAAAACCTAGAAAGGATGAGTTAGACATCGTTTAGCAATCTATTCTACTTCAGGGCCATTCCCAGAGTACCCCAACTGTGTTCACACTTTTGAACTTAGTTCAGAGATTCCATAGGTCCTAATGCTTTGCCTCCTGGCCTATGTGGAATTAAGGTTTTACTACACCATAAATTTTCCAGATGCTAGACCTTTGTTTATAGGAATGTATAATACCTCATATCATAAATGCTATATATTAAATTTAAAATGAGCATAAATAGGCAGTATTGGATAAAAGTATAGCTATAATGTTTGTTCAAGAAGATATAACATTAGGTACAATTATTCATTGTAATTAAGAATCATTTTAAATCAGTTAACCAGTTAATTAGAATGCTGGTCATTATATATTTTTGTTTTGTGTAGTACCAATTTGAATATGTGTTCACTTTTTACTCATTAAGTTAGCAAATATTTAACTTCTATTGTATTCAATACAGTATATTCATCATTATGATGATACAAATATGAATTCTAACAAGTTTAAGAAAACACCCTAGCAAATATTAATGTTAAGAATTTTCCAAATAAATAGTCTTTTGAGCATCTTTTGGTGAAAAATCATACAAAAATTACAAAAAAAAAATAGAAAATAAATTTGAAAAATTCCTATGTCTTCATTTGAGTTAGGTAAAAACCATTCTTTTCATATAAACTTTTACTAGCTCTGCTTTAATTCAACATACATTTGATCTGAATTTCAAATTATGTGCCTCTTTCCATGAATGTTAATGTGAATATTGCTAAAAACTTATCAAAATGCATAACAGTAGAAAAAACAAAATGTTCACTGGCTTGACTAAATCTTGGGTTTAATAGTGGAATGAAACAAATCAAGGAGTAGAAATCAGACTGATTAGTGGTGAAAGCTTTCTGGGATTTCACAAGGCAATAGAAGAGACAAGGAAAAAAGTAAAATGTTTTGGTGTTTTTACAGTATAAAGGTACATTGGAAATGCTATTGGAGACTTGTGCTTTAAAGGTTTAATATATGCATGAGAAGTCAAAGAAAGGGAAATGTTTTAAGTAGATATTAAGAATATATTATTAGGGATAGAGGATGGAGGGTTAGGAACTTGGTCTTTTTAATCACATACCACTTTGAATTTGTCCCCATCTCTTCTAAAGGTTTTTGTAAGGAAGAGGAACTCCTCTATACCTGTCTTCACTATATTGATAATCCACTCTAATCCTACACACAGGAATCACAATTACACAACACCATACTACTCCCACTAAAAATAACTTCTGGGGTCTCTGCTTTGTTCATTGTTGCAAGTCTCTGCTTTACTTTGTCTTCTGCTCTATTCCTTTGTATAACAAAATGCTGACCCAAAGAAACCATCCCGTTCTTTGCCCATGCTAACCCTAAGAGCGGTTTCCTGCTTTTGAACTTCTAGACTCTGTATCTCACATAGTACTTCTAGTCCCACTGAATTTGTTCCTGGAAACTCCATGTAGTCATGATTGGAAGATAAATCCCACATCTGATTCTCAGCCACCCATTCCTTTCCCAACCAGTAGGTAACTGAAAAACAATGGGTTTTGAAAGAAGCTGGCAGGATTTGCTTTGATTTGAGAGGTGCTTCGGAAAGTTCTCTAAGTTGCAATAAAGATTCCCAAATACATATATTTGCGTATATGTGTGTATATGATATAGGGATAATTAGCAGAGACTATATTCACACAGGAAGACAGACCATTACCTTAGATCATGTTTGAAGTGATAAAAGAAATATGTTTCTAAAGAATTTAAGACTACCATAAATTATTTGAACTCTGAGTTTTCATATTCTGTTCTAGCTACCTATTTTTTCTTCAGTTACTATTAAAGCAGTTGTTGCTTAACTGGAGAAGGGTCATTTACATCTAATCCAAACCTCTTTTGCAAAATATGTCGCAGCCAGTTTTGATATTCAATCCATTCCACATTTGATGCACAAAGACTTTATCAAAAATTGAAAGTTTTACTTGAACTATTTGTTAAAGGATATTTCTAGAGAAATATATATTTCTGAGTCAGTAATTATTTTATTTTAGTTATCCAATGTTATTATTTTTGAGTTTTTTTCACACAAGATCATCCTTGAAATTCTGTGAATAAGTGATTTTACTTTTGTCAATAAGTAAAAGGAAGCAACAAAGTTGTCAGGATCTCATATCCAGTAAACCTTTCTACCATAGAAAAAATAATATTCATTATTATGTTTTGTTAAAATCCAAAATATTGAAGGTGAAAGAGCTGAATTATTTTCTGCCTGATAACTGTTGTTGAGGCATATGTAGAAAAGTTTGCCTTTGTAATGTGGATGATTCATTTCACTCTCAGATAATCTTGCAATTAAGAAAACATCACAATAATATTTTGTGTGAGGCTTAAAATGTGAAGGTAAAAATTGTCACGTACAATAATTGATATGCATTATGAGTTTTAAAATTTATTTTTATTGTATTATTATATTTTCACTGTTCTAGGGACCAAACACAGGGCTTTGTGCATGTTAGGCAAGTACTCTACCACTGAGCAACACCTATGGTCCTGAAATTTGTCTTAGAATTCAGTCTATAAAATGAGAATGATATACCCATTTCAAGATAATTGTATGTTTTAAAAATCTAACAGTTGTGTATAAATGAATCCTGCTGATTTAAAATGGCTAAATAATTCCTGATATTACAACAATACACACTACATTTTTGGGAAAAAGATGACCTTTTAAAAAATGGATTCCATGTGTATTAGTCAGCTTTGGAGTAATACAAGGAAGTATGAAGAAAAGAAGGGTTTTCTTGTGGCTCTGAGTTCTGAAGACTCAAGTCCAAAGACAGGGCAGCACCATCAGTTTGTAATAACGCCTACCAGAATTAGTAGACTGAAAACCCTGAAAATACCATATGTTGGTGAGGATATGGAGCAATCAGAACTCCCATACAACATTGATGGGAATACTAATTGGTTAGAATATAAATAGAATAGATTCATAATAATCTCAAACTGAGTCCCAGGAATCCAAGTGTTCAACATTACTGTCTCAATGATCTCTGAATATTTTTTTCATAAGCCAAATTTGTTGATAGAATTTGAGTGTTTCATTTGTGATGTTAGGGTACTGCAGAAATACCTGGAGAACTTTCAAGGGACTTTTCTACTGTAGACATTTCCAATAAATCTTTTCATTAGATACCCATGAACAAATACAGCAATTCAGATAGGCTGAGTCTTTGCACTGAGAAGGAAGAAATATGTTGAGGTGATTAAGTGGATAAAGATATATATGTAAAAATTATCATCAAATAATTAAGCTGCTCTTTCTGGTCCCCAAATTGTGGCCTAAAAATAAATTTTTCATTTTTCAGTAACAGTCCATTTAAAGCACACATAAATATCTTGACCTAAAGGGTTTATTAACATATCACACAAAAAGTTGTTTATTTTAGAAGTTATTTTAAAAGCAAGAAGGACAGAAAAAGAAGTTTCCAGTCTAAAGAAGCATTATATTTTCAGCACCATAATTATTGTCATTTTCAGTGCTGTAAAGCTTTAATCCAGGAGAAACTCATCAGTGCAATATGACTCAGTTTGATCTGAAAGTCCTTGAGAGGAGGAGAACTTTCTGCAGATGGTTGCTCATCTGCATCTTGTAATTACAGTATATGTTCACACTCTAATAAACCTAAAAATATATAAAGACCAATATAGTCAATCTTCTGAATAAGCAATACTAATGAACATCTGGAAATGGCTACATGACTTAAAATTGAGTAGATAATTTCCAAATCAATGAATGAAGTAGTGGCTGTTGAACTTTTAGTGTAAGTACATGAATATCACCTAGGCATTTAAAAGTCCCTAGGCTTATTCAAAATGTTTATTTGTATGAATTATAATATTCTATAATTTTCAATAAATTTGTATGAAAATGTACTTCTTGGAGATGGATAACCACATGATTTGGTGAGTGACTGGAAACACTGATGATATGCTTCTAGGAAAAGCACATTCATTGGTGGGAAGATTAATTCTGTTTTTATACTTCATGAAGTTTTGGCTGAGCCACAGTCAGAAGCAATCCCAGGAAAAATAACTCAGACAGGGCCCTTAGGACTAACCTCAAATCCAAGGAAACTCACATTCTTGCATTTCTAGTTAGGTTACACTCAAAATTTTTGTGGCTTAGGTGTAAACTGAATTGTGAAATTTATTCACTGGGAAACAACATTCTTTAATGATTTTCCAAATTTGTTCTTTTTAGCTTTTTAGCTTTATGTTGGCTCTTGCTCCTGGTCCTACTCTGTTTCAACCAGAGTAGCTCTGTTTTTATTTGTTTTGTAATTTCAAATGCCATAAATACATCATTTTTTACTTTTTAATTTGTTGTAATTAGTTATATATGATAGCAGAATGGATTCATTGTTCACAAATGGTACACAACTTTTCATTTCTCTGGCTCTACATGATGTAGAGTTTTGCTACATGTGCAGTCATGCATGTACCAAGGGTAATGATGTTTATCTCATTTCACCATCTTTCCTGCCCCCATGCCCTCTTCCCTTCCCTCTCTCCCCTTTGCCCAATCAAAGTTCCTCCATTCTCCCCATGCCACCCCTCTCCCATTATGGATCAGCATCCACTTAATCAGAGAGAACATTCACCCTTTGGTGTTTTAATAGGGCATTTTGCTACCACAGGAAAATATTTGAAACCTACTTTTCAAAGAATATTTCTATTTTAATGAAGAAAAATCAGTGCTTCACATTTGCTGATGAATCATTCAATGTGAAATTTCAGGAAAATAATACAAGAGGCGTAAAGAGTAGATATATTTTGAAAGGGGTTTTTCCTAGTACTTTAATAAATTTTGCATTGCAGGCCAAGTTTTTAATCTATAGGAAATATTGAGATGGCTCTTTATTTTAAAAAAAGGTAGTATGTAGATTCTTCAAATAATAACAATAAAATATAAAATTACCATATAATTCAGGATTTCTTCTTCTAGGTTTATACCCAAAGGCAATGAAATCAGTAGCTTGAAGAGATATCTATACTCCTTTGTTTATTATAGCATTCTTCACAATAAACAAAGATATAGAAACAAGTGAAGTGTCCCTTGATAATAGAAGAGATAAATAAATTGTTCTACATATAGGCAATGGAATATTATTCAGCCTTAAAAAAAGAAATGCAGCCACATGTATAAACCTAGAGAACATTATACCTAGTTAAATAAATTATATACAGAAATAAAAATATTATATGATCTTACACATGTGTGGAGTCTAAAAAAAATATGACTTTTGTGAGTAATTTTAAAAATAGTAAACAGAACAGAATATTATGACGATTGCCAGGGATAGGGAGAAGTAAGTAAAAGGGTACAAATTTACAGTTATGTTGGAGTAATTTGTCCACACAGCTAATGTGTAGATTGAGGGCTCCTGTTCATAATATTGTATTGAATATTGAAATTTTGTTGAACAAGTATGTTTTAGGTGTTCCTGCCATCGTCCTCCACACACAAAAGTAATTCTAGAAAGTGATCGATACATTAAATTGCTTATTTGTATTAATAATTTAACTATTGATATGTGTATCAAAACATTATAGTACATTTTAAATTCATATATTACAATGAAAAGTAAAAACACCCAATGAAAATAATAGTAAAATAGCACAATAATAACTTCAAACTTTGCTATGGCTTTTACATCTTTGGGTTCCAAAAGTTGAAATATTACATATCCCCTGCTTTTTAGAATTAAGAAAAAAAAAAAAGAAATAAAAAAAGGAAAATGGGAAGAAAGAGAAGGAGCCAAAGTCTTACCTTTCTTTATGGTCATTGAGTTAAACACTTAATAGGCATTATTTAATCTTTATAGCAATTTGTTAAGTCCTTGTAAAATTAGTAGCTGCTATTTCCATCCCAACTTAACAGAGGGACTTGGCATGGAAAACTAGATCCTTCAAAACCTATGACCAATATCATCTTGGCTCCAGTGTCATTTCTTTCACTTTTCTTATTACCAGAAGATACTTTGGTAGATTAAGGTTGCAATCATGTGTCAGTAGACTAGCCCTACTGTGTGTCATGTTCACATTTTCCCTTAAAATATAAACCAAAACAAATGCTATATACTATAGTCAACTAAAAAATGAAGCAGCTTTTACTATCTGTTACTTTGAATATACAAATATGATGAACAAAAATCTTTTCAAGCATCATGGTAGTCTAGGCTTATGTTTCTTCTCAGACATTTTTTCTAGATCACTTATTTTGAGGTAATAGAAGATAGAAAGGCAAATCATATCTTTTTCTTTAAACAATAGTAAAAGCTCCCCACTTCATCCTTTAGGTTTTTAGGATATTATAAATTTGAATCTTCACATCATTGTTTACCTGTATCCTAATCCATCAACAGTTACAAATAAATAAAAGCACTTGGCATTATTTATTTAGAATCAGATCATTTTATTTCCTTCACTGAATGTGGTCATCGTTTGGTACTTTACAAAATATTTCTTCCTAGTCCTAAATCTCACAAATTTCATTTGGATATTATTTAAGGTAATTTTTTTTACCTGAGAGAAACAAATTACAATGGCTTTTAACATTTGGACTTGGAATTCAAAATATCATGCTTAATTTCTGTAAATACATGAATTCTCCTGGCCAAAGAGTGCTTATTTGTAAGTAATTTGCCTTAAACTCATGAAACTGAAACAATTAACTTCTCTCACAAGTTGTAATTCATACAATGCACTAGAATGGCTATTGTTACAGGATGGATTGTGTCTCCCCAGAATTTTTGTGGTGAAGCCCTAGCACTCAGTACTTAGGAATATGACTATATTTGGAAATAGGGGCTTTAAGAAGATAATTAATGTAAAATGAAGTAAATAACATCATGAAGGCAGGATCTTAATCTTATATGATTGATGCTCATATAAGAAGATAAAAGACAACAGGGACATGTGTGCACAACATAGAGAAGAGTTCATGTGAGGATACAGTGAAAACAAATCATCTTCAAACCAAGGAGAGACCTCAGGAAAACCAAATTGACATCATGTTATTGGACTTTTAGTCTCTAACATATGGAAAATAAATTTCTGCCACTTAAGTCACCCTTTGTGGTAATTTGTTATCGCAGCCCTAGTAAACTAATACAACTACATAAAATTCATGAAGATGCTTGTTTGTATAAATAAGATTGGATGTACCAGACTATCATGCATTTAACAAAGCAAATTGAAGCTTACCTCTCTGCCTTCACTCAATAACTTATGAAGCAATATTTAAGCATTATGGAAAGATTTCTAACTAAAATACCACTATGAATGTATAAAATTAATATTCTAACATTTTTTACATCTAGGTTTAGAGGTGAAATCACAATATGTACAATCACTGAGTGCCTAAATCATGTGACACATTAAATTTATTAAACTCCAAATTCTAACATGTAAAATCAAACATTAAAGAAGTATTAATAACGAGTGGTATACACTATGGAAAAATCCAAACCAAAACAAAAGTAAATTCTGTTTTCCCTGCAATCCATTCTCTTCCCTCAGAACAGTGACCTTTCTGAAATTATCTTGATAATTTGATTTATTTATTTACAACCATTTCTAATTTTCCTCCTATGGATTCAAGGAAAAGTGGCAAATTCTTGAGCTTGGCACAAAGGGTTTCTGACAACTTCACAGTTGCCACGTTTTTAATCATCCCCATAATAATCTCCAAATAATGCTCTGTAGTCCTACAATAACGAAATTCCTGTACCTCCCCAACCTGTGACCTGGGTTTTCTCATTTGTTTGGCATTTTACCTGCTTCTCTCAGTCTTTGGAATTAGTTTTCCTTAACTATATCACACTTGACTAATTGGTGTAGTGGCAAAGATTAATGACTCCTCAGCTAGATGTCCTGGGTTCAATTCCTATTCTGTCACTTCCTACCTGAATGACCACTGTTTCAGCTTTTTCATCTGTATGGTGGTTATTAATATCAAAATTAGCATACTTGGATCATTAATTTAATAAATAATTTAATACATGCGAAAAGAACAGCATCTAATCTATTATAAGCACTTTATTAAGTGTTAATTATCAAGTTATATCACAGGGTCTCTCACTGGGAAATTCTTCCTGACCACCTTCCTATGGCCTGGGTTAGCTGTCCTCTGTGTGCTTCATGTCTCCATGTCCATATCATATTTTATTTTAATAGAATAAATAGTTGTCTATTTCATACAATAGTCTCTGTGATCAAACTGCAGAGAAGAAGCTTTCATTGCATTTACAAAACATGTTTTCCCCTGGACATACAGCAAATGCTCTATGATTATCTGTGATAATTGTGGTCATGTGAATAAATCAAAGGAAGAGAAATGTTTGAGCAAAGGTACAGAGAAAGATGTTGTGCTTATAAATAAAGCAATTTATCAAGAGAGACGATTTCTAATCATGCCACTCTTCAATATTTTAAAATATTGAACCAACAGAAAGTAAGTTTCCATTATGAAACCAATGCAAAGCTTATTAATAAAAAAATTTTAAGAATAGATAGGAAAAATTGTAAATGGCAAAAGCTCATAATCAGATATTATAATTTAGTATTTTCCTTACATATTGATTTTTATTACATAAATCATTTTAATCAAATTATACTTATCCTTCATTTATAAAGCTAATATTAATATTTTCTATATTATTCTATTGGCTTCATAAAGTGTATTTTCATTATATCCAATAGATTTACAATCATTTACTTCAATATTTTCTTTTTTTGGTTAAAAACTAAAGTTTTTATTCATTTGGGTTTATTATTGTTTTGTTTTCAATAGGAAGATTTCTAAGAAGAGCAAGTTTTTCTTTTTTTTCCATATTTAATTTATTTATTTGTTCTGTTTAGGCTTACATGATAACAGAGTGCAATTTGATTCATTGTACACAGATGGAGGATATCATTTCATTTCTCTGGTTGTAGGTGATATAGAATCACAACATACATGCAGTCATACATAAAGATAGGCTATGATGACCATCATATTCCACCACCTTTACTGTCCCCATGCCTCCTCCCCCCTTGCACCCTGTGAACAGAGTTCCTCCATTGTTCCCGTGTTCTTCCCACATTATGGATCAGTATCTACTTATTGAGTACATTCGGCATTTGGTTTTGTGAGATTGGCTTACTTCACTTAGCATGATATTCTCCAACTCCATCCATTTACCTGCAAATGCCATAATTTTATTCTCTTTTATTGTGGAGTAATATTCCATTGTGTATATATACCACAGTTTCTTTATCCATTCATCTATTGAAGGGCATCTAGGTTGGTTCCACAGTTTAGCTATTGTGAATTGAGCTGCTATAAACATTGAAGTGGCTGCGTCACTGTAGTATGCTGCTTTTAAGTTTTCTGGGTATAGACCTAGGAGTGGGATAGCTGGGTCAAATGGTGGTTCCATTCCAAGTTTTCTAAGGAATCTCCATACTGTTTTCCAGATTGGTTCCAAATGGTTGTTATTTGAGTTTGACCCTTGCAGGCAATGCCTGGAAACACATCTTTACATATGAATCGTCTTTGAATATAGAATTATTTCTTACAATGTTAATTGAGTAACTGAATTTCCAGTCCAAAGTTTGTAAACATTTTAGAAATATTTGAAATAATTTATAGATTGATTTCTGAGAGATATATAGTAACATATACTTCGTTTGAAATGTATAATTTTTTCCAAAACCACCAGTCCTGATATTACATTTATTTAAATCTGTAAATTTAACAAATGAGAACTAAATAAATACTTTTAAAAATTAATAATTTTCTTATATATTAATCGTTTTAGAATAGTAATTGTAACAGTGAAAATGATAACTAACAATATTATTATTATTAATAATATTATTATTATTATTAAAATTGGAGGGGAGAGTAAAGAAAGTCTGAAAACTGAAAGCACAAGGAAAAAGAACGTGATTCTACCTTGGAAGGCTGCCTTGCTTCCTGCATGGATCTCTTCATTCTAACGTCTGTCTCTTCTTTTCTCAAGAGTAGAAATTAAGTTAAATTTACAGATAATAAGATTGTAGAGGATGGACTCATGATAAATACATTCACAAAGAGGTGGTATTTAAAAATCTGAATGTCAAACCCTTAATAACCAATAAGAATACTTACATTCACTATTACAGGAGATTCTACATGAGAATACAAATCATAAAAATGTGCTGGGTGACTAGGAACTTACAAAATGAAGAGTTATTACATTATCTTCATGGTCTGAGCTATGAACAGAGAGTGCAGCCTTCCCTGCTCTAGGAAATACCTGGTATGTCCATGCAACCTGTAATCCTGTTAGGGAGGGCTTTTTCAGTACTTCAACAGCTGCCCAACTGGGCTTTCTTCCTTTCTTCTTGTCTTTATTTCTCTTCCCTATGTTCATAGGAGAGAAATTCACTACTTGATAACACATTCCTAATTTAGGGATGTTAATATTTACAAAGATATATATTTAGCTGCCTGGCAGTCAATTTGTTTTATAATAAAAATGATGAACTTGATAATGATGATGATATTCGGACTAAAACAGTGATGTGAGACTGTTTTGTGTTTCTCTGCTTTGATCCTCTGTACATTATATTTATAGTTTAACTCAATTATGACAATCTTGTTAGAACGAAGAGAGAGGCATCTCATTATGCTCTCATACACTTAATGAAAAAGAAAAACATTCTATGAATATTGCATAACTTCCTTTATTATCAATATAAAATTGATAAGTTATTATGTAATATGGCATAAAAAAGCTTTGTTTTTTGAATAAGAGGAAACGAGGACTTTACAGGTAAGACCATTTTTTTCCTTTTGCCTAGTGATACAGTAAATATAGTCTCTCTCTTTAGAACTCTTTTTTTCTTAAAACCAACTGTTGATTTGTTGACAGGTAACTTTCTTGGCATAGCTCAGAATCTGTTGAAGATGATTTCAGTTGCTAACTCAATCATATATTTGTAACAGAAGCCACCCAAACCACCTCTTCCATCACTGAACTTTCTCTGCCTTTCTCTGTGGCTGCAATGGATTTATCTTCCCATTGTGTCATAATTCTTGTTTCCCAGTTGTTACTGATGATGAGCCTGTCAATCGGTCCCACACATCTCTGCAGCAGAGAGCAGAGCACGGATGCAAGCCATTTCCCTAGCAGCATGTGTCAGTGAACACTTTCAGGAACAGCCTCACTGCAGTTGTTCAGACTATAGGGCAAGGCTAATGACGCATCTCCAAGAATTTTTCTTAAAGAAAGCAATTGCCTAGCTCTAGGGCTTGAAAAACAGCAACATGGCCTTTGATTATGACACTCTCTTTATTAATATTTTAATTATTTCTGTGAAGATACAAAATATTATTGACAAAAATCTTATCTTGTCAATTTGTTATTGTGCAATTCATGGATCCTGGGTCAAAGGAACTGCTGTAGCAAAATTTTGGAGCAATGACTCATTATGTATTTATACCTATAATATTCCAAAAATGACAAAGCATTATTTTTACTTCATTGACTATGTTACATTTGATTGTTCTTACGTTTGGTTATAACATACCTAAGAATATTTTTATTGTGTAATATAATTAAATAAATGCATATAAATGAAGTACGTAAGATTCTTTTTCTGAATATTTAAAAATGCTAACAATAATGACATAATATGTGGATTATGATTGTATAAAGATAATCAAATTCACAGCTTTTATTATTTCCCTATATTCCTTCTTCCATTTTTAGTTTTTCTTCTTTAATCAAAATTTGTTCATTTTACACAAAAATAATCTATTCTAATAAAAGCATAGAAGCTTGATCTATGAGAACTTCTGAAGCAGAACGTCCTGATATTTGGTATATACTGGCTGTCTTGTAGGATAGTCTCTCAAAATCAAGTGGGCTTAGCTCATAACATAGAGATTACTTTTATGTTTTTGGTCACATGTTGTTTGAAAATATACAGTTCAACTGGGTTAAAATATATCAGGCAACTTGGACTGGTGATGTGCATATAATGTGTGTGCACACACATGACATATGCATGTGTACACTGAAAGGCAAATGTGTCTGTGAACATATTATCATCTGTGGTGAAATTTTCTTTCATAACAATTGGCAGCATGTATATTTTAACATAATTGACAGACCCTAATCAGTTTAATTACTTGTTTGTTGACTCACAGTTTTAATTACTAGGCCTCAACCTTAAGTAACTTAAAAAATGAAGGAAATGTTCACTTGGATGAGTACTTGTATTGATGGAAGTGGAAGGGGAAGGTTTGAGCATGATTTTGTCAGAGGCTTATTTTATCACAAGGGCTCCAGGTCTCTATTTCTTAGCTCTGTGCATCTTCATATATTGGTTTGTACTCATGATGACTTAATTAAAATGATGTCTAGATATGACATTATCCACAGAAAGAAAGCTTAGTTGAAACACTTCAGTGACTCTCAGATTTACTGTTATTGGGCCAGATTAAAATGCATATTCACTGAATCCACTGACTGAGGTAAAGGGAATCAGATATATTGAGCCCAGGTCACATTCTCTACACCTAATGCTTGGAGGATGCCCAGGTCACATTAGCCACACCTGAAGTTCAGAAGAGAGTCAGCCTTGTGGCAAAAATTTGCTCCCAGAGTGTAGGTTCTCTGTTCACCTCATTGATAGTTTCTTTTGCTGAGAAGCTTTTTAGTTTAAGTCCGTCCCATTTATTGATTCTTGCTTTTATTTCTTGTGCTATAGGAGTCTTGTTAAGGAATTCGGGGCCTAATCCAAAGTGCTGGAGATTTGGGCCTACTTTCTCTTCAATTAGACGCAAGGTCTCTGGTCTAATTCCTAAGTCTTTGATCCACTTTGAGTTGAGTTTTGTGCATGGTGAGAGATAGGGGTTAAGTTTCATTTTGCTGCAAATGCATTTCCAGTTTTCCCAGCACCATTTGTTGAAAAGGCTATCTTTGCTCCAATGAATGTTTTTGGCTC
>PVHX01008701.1:0-81418 GCA_004024805.1 Geosciurus inauris
TATAATTTTGTGCAAAGTTAGAAAAATTATGATTGTAATAATTTTTTTTTCTATTTGCCTCAACAAATGTTTTCAGTGAATAGTGTGTACAGCTTCTGAAAATTTGTTTTTTTTCTGTTATGTTTGATAACATGTATTTAAATGCAACTTTTGAGAAAAATAAATAAAAATTAAAATTAAAAAAAAAAAAAAAAAAAACATAAAGTATATTACAGAGCTTCTCAACATTTTTTATTACATGCATAAAAGATGATACTGTTTATACCCAGTCCCTCCTGGCCACCCTAAGGAATGAGCAAATCCACATCTTAGTACACCTAAAACAAAGCAGGATATCAACTTAACATCATCAGTTTTTCAGAGATCACCTGTTCTATAGTTTACTTATAATTCACCAACCCATACTAAGCAAAGTGTGAGTCCCAGTATTTATAATTAGGGTAAAATCTCATTCTATAAACAATCTTAAAGTTTTTTCCATGTATTTTTTAGTTAATTACAATGAATTATATGACAAATGATTCATGATGGTGTCACTATTTGTCATCTGTAACACAACACCTTCACTTTGTTGTTCTGTTGGGAAACACATTGATGCTCCTGCCAGAAAAATCCGGAGAGCAGGAGTGTCAAGCTGGTCAGCCACTTTGGCAACTGCAAAGTGAATTTTTATTGCTTAATCCAGAAAGAAACAGCTCTTCTTTCCCACAGTGGGTCCAAGAATGTGGGAGGATTTCCTGGGGACCATCTGGAGAAACTGTCTGAAGCTATATGAAGTTCAATCCAAGAAAATCCTACCCTGGAGAGAAGAGCCAGGAGACACCCACAGAGGCCTTGGAGGGAGGGGCTGTGTAAGAACCAGGGGCTGGAGTAGTGTTCCTAGAGCTAGAGGAAGCCATAGTGTCCACAAGAGAAGGGCAGCTTTAAATATCTTCCAGGCCTAGGTGGCACACCACCATACTGTGCCACGGCCTATCCAAGTGAGAGCATCTAGATCCTCCTTCCATCCCAGCTCCCACACTTACAGCTGGCAGATGGAAGAGGATATGTGTGAGAAACAGAAGCTTCTTGCCCCCAAATCTTAGAGGCCTTAGATCTTTCAGGGAGAAATATTTCATATTAAGTCACATTAAGAGTTTGGATCATTACTGGACATTGTACATTCTGGTTTCTGAGTTAAAACTATCTGTACCTTAATATGACTCTAGGACTTTCTACTATCTAGATCACCAGAAAAGACCTGCCCAGATTTCATCCAGGGGAAGAGAATGATCCTTTCAGTGACAGCATTTTCAAAGCACATGAAGAATGCAAAAAACTGACTTGTGCTTACTCAAGTTATAGGTTACACTTTATGAAACTCTTCTGAACTGGACAGCAATAATCTGAGCTTTTAGGGAGATCCAAAACTCAAAATTGCTTGCATGTATAATTGACCAAGTAGATTAGGAATCAAGAAAGAAATCAAAGTCTATGTGAGATAAGGGAAATTTTCAGGCAAATTCAGGACCTAAAATCAATTTTTTCAAAAAAAGGAAACATGAAATTTATATTACCAAGAGACATAAAACTAAAAAACGAAGCTAAATTTTTCAGGAAAAAAAATAAGCAATTATTTCAAACTACAAAATTATGCCCTAAAAATGTTAAGAATAGAAAAAAGTCAGTTTTTTCACATGTTGATGTATCTAATTTTTTAAACCTACAGAATCTATTTCTTTTGAAACCTCATGAGATACTGGTGTCAATTAAAGAGTGACTTTCATAAAGATGCTAAAAGATTGTAAATTTTTCTATTTAGGTTTTCAAAAGGCAAAAGGTTTTTCTATATAGATTTTATATAAAATGAATTTTTGGAGAAAAACCTGGACTAGGAGTAATCTCTTCCTCACATAAAATATTCACTAACCAACTGGATGATGATTTGAAGAGATAAAAGATCATAATATAGATTATTTCTGAGTCAGTTTTGTACTTTCAAAAAATTACTTATTGTAATTAATAAAATATACATAATAGCATACACATTTTTAAAAATACTTTAGTTGTAGTTGAACACAATACCTTTATTTCATTTATTTATTTTTATGTGTTGCTGAGGATTGAACTCAGGGCCTTGTACATGCTAGGCAAGCACTCTACTGCAGAGCCACAACCCCAGCCCATAACATAGACATTTTAACTGTACACTCATACAAGTTTGTACAACTAAAACTCTACACTGTATCTCCACTATATGTGCAGAGCACATTTTTTTTAATCCATTCAACTAACTTAGATTGCTTCCCCTTTTGGCTGCTGTGAACAATGTTGCTATGAACACAATGCACACACCTGCATTTGAGAAAGAACCTACTTCTTCATTGAAAGAACCTGCTTTCAATGACTTCAGATGTATAGTAAGAAGTGGAATTCCTGGGTTATATAAGTCTGTTTTTAATTCTTGAGGAACTGCCATAGTGTTTTCCATAGCACCCACACCGTTTTACATTCCCAATTGGTAATGCATGAGGGTTCCAATTTCTCCACATCCTCCTAACACTTGTTTTCTTTATATTTTTTTCATTTGTTCTTTTTAGATACATGACAGTAGAGTGTATTTTGACATATTGAACATACATGAAATATAACTTATTCTAATAAGATCCCATTCTTGTGGTTGTACATGATGTGGATTCATATATGAACATGGGAAAGTTATGTCCAATTCCTTTTACTTTCTTTCCTATTCCCATCCCCATCCCTTCCCTTCATTCCCCTTTGTCTAATCCAGTGAACATCTAATCTTCCCCTTCCTACCCTCACTTGTTATAGGTTAGCATTCACTTATCAGAGAGAATATTCAGCCTTTGGTTTGGGAGGCCTGTTTTATTTCACCTAGCATAATATTCTCCAGTTCCGTCCATTTACCAGAAAATGCTATAGTATCATTTTTCTTTATGGCTGAATAATACTCCATTTTGTATATATACCGTATTCTCTTTATCCATTCATCTGTTGTAGGAGACCTAGATTTGGTTCTGTAGCTTGGCTATTGTAAATTAAAATGCTATAAACATTGATGTGGCTGAATTGCTGTAATGTGCTGATTTCAGATCCTTTGGGTATAAATGGAAGAGTAGGATAACTGGGTCAAATGGTAGTTCTATTCCAGTTTTCTAAGGAATCTTCATACTGCTTTCCATAATGGTTGCACCAATATGCGGTCCCACCAACGATGTACGAGAATAAATTTCTCCCTACATCCTCGCCAACATTTATTGGATTTTTTTTTCCTTCTTTTTTCTTTTTTCTTTTTTTGGAACGAGGGATTGAACTCAGGGGTACTTGACCACTGAGCCACATCCCTAGCCCTATTTTGTGTTTTATGTAGAGACAGTTGAGTTGCTTAGTGCCTCTCCATTGCTGATGGCTGGCTTTGAACTCGTGATTCTCCTGTCTCAGCCTCCCAAAGTGCTGGTATCACAGGCATGCACCACTGTGCACGGCTAACATTTATTGTTACTTGTGTTCTTGATAATTACCGTTCTGACTGGAGTGAGATGAAATCTCAGTGTAGTTTTAATTTGCATTTCTCTAATTGCTAGAGATGTTGAACATTTTTTCATATATTTGTTGACCATTCATATTTCTTCTTTTGTGAAGTGTCTGTTCAGTTCCTTTGCCCATTTTATTGATTGGGTTATATGGTCTTTTTGGTGTTAAGTTTTTGAGGCTTTTTTTGTTGTTGTTGTTGTTTTGGTACTGGAGATTGAACTCAGGGGTACTCAACCACTGAGCCACATCACCAGCCCTATTTGTGTTTTATTTAGAGACAGGGTCTCACTGAGTTGCTTAGTGCCCCACCTCACTGTTGCTGAGGCTGGCTTTGAACTCGCGATTCTCCTGTCTCAGCCTCCCTAAGTGCTGGGATTACAGGCTTGCGCCAGCGTGCCCAGCTCTAGTTTTTGAGTTCTTTATATATCCTAGAGATTAATGCTCTGAGGTGTAGGTGGCAAAGATTTTCTCCCATTCTGTAGGCTCTCTCTTCATTGTTCTTAAGTGTTTGCTTTGCCATGAAGAAGCTTTTTACTTTGATACTATCCCATTTCTTGATTCTTTTTTTTTCATATTTATTTATTTGTTCTATTTAGGCTTACATGATAACAGAGTGCAATTTGATTCATTGTACATAGATAGAGAATAACATATCAATTCTCTAGTTATAAGTTGTATAGAATCACAACATATATGCAGTCATACATAAAGTTAGGGCTATGATGACCATCATATTCCACCACCCTTACTAATTCCTGATTTTGCTTCTGGCACTTTAGAAGTCTTACTGAGGAAGTTGGCTCCTAAGCTGACATGACAGAGAGCTGGGCCTACTTTTTCTTCTAGTAAGCAGGAGGTCTCTGGTCTAATGCCTAGGTCTTTGACGCACTTTGACTTGAGTTTTGTGCAAGATGTGAGGGGTTCAATTTTATTTTACTACTTATAGGTTTCCAGCTTTCTCAGCACCATTTATAAAAGAAGCTATCGTTTCTCCAATGTATGTTTATGGCACCTTTGTCTAAGATGAGATAACTGTATTTATGTGGGTTTGCCTTTATGTCTTCTATTCCATACCATTGGTCTTCATGTCTTTTTTTGGTGCCAATACATGGTATCTTTATTACGATAGTTCTGTAGTATAACTTAAAGTCCAATATTGTGATGACTTCTGCTTCACTCTTCTCACTGAGGATTGCTTTGGCTATTCTGGGCCTCTTATTTTTCCAAATGAATTTTGTGACTGCTCTTTCTATTTCTATGAAGAATGTAATTGAAATTTTAATAAGAATTGCATTAAATCTGTATAGCACTTTTGGGAGCATGGCCATTTTGATAATATTAATTCTGTCTATCCAAGACCATGGGAGATATTTCCATCTTCTAAAGTATTCTTCAATTTCTTTCTTTAGTGTTCTATAGTTTTCATGGTAGAGATCTCTCATCTCTTTTGCTAGACTGATTCCCAAATATTTTTTCTGAGGCTATTGTAAATGGGACAGTTTTCTTGATTTCTCTTTCAGCTGATTTATCATTGGTGTATAGGAATGCAACTGATTTAGGGGTGTTAATTTTATATTCCACTACTTTGCTGAATTCACTTATGAGTTCTAGAAGCTTTCTGATGGAGTTTGTTTTCTGGTTTTTTGATAAATTATATATATTTAATACATAAATATTAGACACATACACACACAAAATAACCATCTTAGTGGATGTAAAATAGTATCTCATTGTGATTCACATTTCTTGTATCATTAGTGATGTTAGACATTTTTTATATGCCTATTGGCCATTTGTGTATCTTTTTTAAGGAAATGTGTGTTCAAATTCATAAGCAAAAGATATTATAGGGATAAGAAAGGGAGGGAGTAAGGAAGGGGGAGAGAGAGCGGAAGAGAGAGGGAGAAGGAAGGGAGAGAGAGGGAAGGAAAACATTTTTTTCGTTTCTTTGTTTTTGTTTTTGGTGTTCTTAATGAGCACCACATCTATCTAGCATTATAAAACAGTTCAAATATGAAATGGTATTTTGGGGGGATGGCAGGACAGGATATGTGTCTCCTTACAAAGGTAAAAATAACAACTTAACTACTTTGAAATCCTGTTAAGCTCTGTGATTTTGGAGTTATACAATCACACAAGCAATTGGGGTTATAGGAAACCTTATTGTGTCAGATGATAGCTCTACTGCCCCAAATAGTAGCCATCAACCTCATGTGGCTCTCAAGCACTAAAATGTGACTAATCCTGACTGAGAGGTTCTGTGACTGTAAAATTTACATTAGATTTCAAAATCATAGAAATTCAAAATAATACATTCCAATTATTTTTAAATTGATTATACTTTGAAATTATAATATTCTAGATATATTGAGTTGAATAAACTATACAATTAAATTTAATTCCACCTGTTTCTTCTTACCTATTTTCATGTGACTATTGAAAAATTCTAAATGACATACCTAGATTTGATTTATGGCTTACATTATACTTCAGTTTGGCTGTGCTGATCTAAATAATTGTGATTAAGTAGACCACTTCTGTGAATATAGAGACATAAGTAAACTCAAAAACAAGAAATTTTCTATGTAACCCAAGTTATTTTTCAAAAATAAATTATTTTCACTACTATTATATTACAAGAATTGTCCAAACAATTCTGCCTGTTGGATGTAAATTTGTTTTATAGGCATTTCTTTGCCTATTCAGAAATAAATTTCTGGAAAATCTTTAGAGTATGGATCCCAAACAAGGAAGCAATAGTGTTTAAAAGATATGAATAACACAGATAATTTATAAATAAATACTTGAAACATCTAAAGAACTTCTGCCAACAAATAAGAAAACATGGAAAAATGAAACCAGCACAGGAGAGGAAACTGTATGACCAATAAACTTATAAAAAAGAAACTGTACAACAAACTAATAGGACACTGTCTCACATATATGAGACTGACAAAAATTGTAATGTCAAGGATTCTCCCACTTTAAGATCTTCACATTTAATATTTCCTCTGTGTAGAAACTCCATCCCCAAATATACATATAACTTGTACCTCCATTTCAGGTCTCTGCTCAAATGTCAGTTCTAGGATGTTAGGATGGTTTTCCTAATGCAGAAAGGCTCACCCCATCCCACTATCCCATCTTTCCACTATCTCATCTTTATGGCTCACCATCCCTCATCCTGTTTTACATCCTCCATGGTCCTTATCATCCCTCCACCCATCACCCCATTGGCTACATTATCTATGTGTTTGTAGAGTATCTTATGTCTCCCCTACTGAATTAGAGGCTTCAAAAAGAAAACAAACTTTTTTTTATTGCTAGATCACTAGGCCTAAGATGCTGAATTCCCATATTAGCCACACAATAATTAGTCACAAAAAGAATATATTCTAGCCAGGGGTTGGCAAAGATGTGGAGAAAGACGAACTCCCAATCTGCTGGGGAAAATGTAAATTGGCATTACATCTGAAAGATGCCAGTGGATAATATCTACTCAGGTTGTTGTACATGCCCTAGGACACAAAAATCACCCTTTCAGGAATATATTCTAAAGACTTTAGCACAAGTACTAGAAGAGGAGATGTATACAATGATATGGCATTAATGTAAAGCTTTATAACACACACACAAGAATTAGTGCCTATTCATAATAGAAATACATAAGCAAGAATGAACAGCTACCTCTAAAGGCCCACCTCTCCCCCAGTGAAAGACACCAAGGAGGGTCAAGAGTATTTATCTCCTGAAAGATAATGATCTAAAGCAAGTCAGAGATGCATATTAAATTTATGTAACAAAATGTGTTACAATTCTCTCTGCATTATTTAAAATATCTTATAATTTTATTAATATAAAATCAGACAAATCAGTAAGTCTTTCTCCCCTTTTCCCCTGTGAAAGCAAGTTTCTGATAAAAATAAAAAACAATTACAAGCTACATATTTCAATCAGAGACTGGTAATATATTTTCCTTCAGCCTGTTATCTGAGAAATGCTATGAAATTTCCAAACCCAATATTAACATGATTTTTGTCTTCAAGATATATTTTGCAAACAACAGTGAACTTTTGACTTGGAGAAGTTCCTCCAAACTTTCTTCTTATTTGAAATATCTACTTCTGTCACAATTTTCTTTCACCATTTTCTGCAATAATTAATAATATCTTCCTATAAGCATTGCAAAGCTGAAAATGAATGTATTCCTGAGGTAATCCTCCCTTGACTCAGATTTCTAATTAAAACATGTTAAACATGTTACTCTGGTATGGTTCTGTTTATAATTAGAAGAATAGGAATTTATGGACAAAGATTCCACACTCCCCAACCTCCCCTCCACACAAATATTTAGATAAATAGATGATTGATAGATAGATAGATAGATAGATAGATAGATAGATAGATAGATAGATAGATAAACAGTGACTTTTTTAAAAGTATGGGAGATGGAGCATCTTAAAAGCTTTTAAAATAGCTATAAATGTTCATGCAAACCAGTACCAACAGACTTCACACCTCTTCGCCCTGCATTGCAACACAAATTTGACTGAGAAATCTGAAATTCTTTAGAAATTCACACTTCACCTCACCGATGCACACTGGTGGTGTTAGCTTTCACATTTCCCACTCAGTGGACTGCTCATTCAGTCCCCCATCTCTTTCCTTTCACCTTCCCCTCTCTGTGCCTACTTCAAATTCAGTGTCCCTGAGGAATCTCTCCCCAATTGGAGCAATCTGTCCAAGGCAATATATATAAGTTCTCATATAATTGGTTGAATCATGAAAATTTTTTACTATCTGCATTTTAAAATCTATCCCCTGGGAAATAAGTAGATGGATTATATGATCAGCTGCTAACTGAACAATTGTGTTAGTGTGTCACATCACGAAGCTCTTCCAGATCCTTCTGTAATGGTTCCATCAAAGCTTATTATAAAGTATCTTTCAGAGTTTGTGAACGGTTCTAAAAGAAATAATTCTTCTAAAAGCTTTTGCTGTCCCCTAAATTAGGAAAGAATAAATGCATATCCTTTTCATAGATGAGGTTGACTACACAACACTTAGGAAAAGAAGGTGAGAGATTTCATTCATAAAATCCTTTTTAAAATGTGATGGCCATATTTGAAAAAAGAATAATGATTCTTATCAGGTACTTTGATTACAATGTTTTGTGTAAACATCTTGTTTTTTAGTTTGTGAACTAAACAGGCTGGTTTTCAAGCCTAGAAGGAGACCTCACATGATCAGCAAGAACCCCTTCAACCTCATGAAGCATTGCCACAGGGAAGAAAGCCCTCATCATGAATATTCACTGAACACCACCAACTGCTGCAACAGACTGAGATAGAAAAGGAAAAAGACAAATGGTCCATCAAATCAGAAGAAACCCTCTTTCTGTGATTTATGAGAAAGAGAAATATTCAATCTGATGGATTATAAGATTTTATGTCTTTTAAGTCAGCCCATCAATAGCTCTTTTCCTCTGGAATATTCCAATTTGCTTTTTCCTTTAGGAATACAACTTTTAAGTATTAACAATCTTAATTGTAGTGGATGCTTGAATTATTGAGTATTTAAAATATTCCAATATGTACATCAGCACATCCATTTTAGCCTCTAGGAAAGAGGTGCTACTGACTGCTTGTGCAGTACTGCTGGGTCCACTGCCTGCCAGTCTGCCTTCTGATGAGGCATCTTGTCCAGCTTGTCTTATTTTCAAGTAATTAGCCAATGTCCTTAAAGTGTTTTCAACATTATCAAGTGATGTACAGAAATTAGACTAAATTAGGATCTTATGTTTTGTCTTATTGAGCACTTATTTTGTGCCAGTCTGTACATATATTTCGGATCTTACATTTATCCTCATTTAAAGTACCCAGTGTCATTGTAAAGTATATACATTAAGGTATCTATTTTACAGATGAAGAAATTGGAATTCAGTGAGGACTTACTCAAGGTCACATAGCTGGTGAATGACAGAGACAGGATATGAACAAGTCAGACTCCAAATCTTGAACTGGAAAGGATGCTGCCTCCCATGCTCAGCAGAATGCATGCATTAGGGCCTTTACTGTGTCATTCTATCAGCAACTGTGCTCCCCTTGGCTCAGAGCCTTCCTCCACGCTTTATTCACATATAATTCCCTTGTTGCTGTTTGAAACAAAGTGGAGTTACTATTCCAAAGTATTCAAGTTAGCTCTATAATTAGTCCCCAGGGACCCAATCATAACTGACCTATTCAGAAGCACAGGTGAATCAGAAAACCATTCCTTTCACACTCCACTAAGAATGGTCATAATACCATAGATAGGGGACAGCAAGGGACACATAAACTATATCCACTAGAATTATATAAAAAGATAAGTTAGAAGGCCAACTATCATTATTACTGTGAAAAATTATTTAGTATCTGCATTTGACCACAGTTAGAAGAGCTGCCATAACATAAGTGCCTTGGGTGGGAAAAAATCTTCTTCAAAAATGTTTGCCAATAAAAGTTTTAGAACAAGAAGTGAATAATATTAAAATAAGAACAGGATTTCAAAATAGGAAAAATATCTAACTGCATAAACCGAACATAATGCCAAATCTATCCTTATACAAACTTGTGTTTCATTTATCTTACTTACCTACCACCTTCAAAATATAATGAAAGTTCAGCCACAAAATCAACTTAGAAAGGAGAATTACCTGGCCTAACTGCATAGATTGATTTAATAGCAAAGTACTTTCCAGCAAAGATATTTATATGCTATCTGGAAGTACTTTCAGCTCTTCATTTTATATTTTACCAGCAATTGATTTATTATAGGGAAAAGATTCAATCTTTCCTCTTACTCTCAGCAAGAAGTATCAGCAATATTAATTTTTTAAAAAGAAAGGATAGACCTTATTTGGTGCAATCCAATAGCAAACTAGCTTCAGTGATTTCCACTGGATCTGTCCAGGTATGGTATTCACCTTCAGAATATACTAATCTTCTTCCTGTTTTTGGACTGTTTCTGCTGCCCACTAAGAATTCTGGCCCATAGTTCTGCTCTAGAAACTACCAGCTTTGGAACCTAACTCATGCACACTTGGTTTAGGTGTTCACTATCTAATTCTTAACCTAGAACACCAGGTCCTTTACAAAACCTATTCACTTTCATTTTTCCAAAACCTAGCACAAAATTAGCACTTAAAAATTAACTGTTGACTGGATGACTGAGTATTGTAAGAGCTTCAAATGACTTGGGTAGATAACACAATTTTAGGTCATCAAAGGTCCTTGACAACAAATTCAATTGAGACTATTTCAAGATGGAGGTTTGACTGATGGGTTTCATCCCTCTTTTTGGTGCGATAGTATTCATATGTTTCTAGTCACTTCTTAGAAGAATTTAAACATTAGGCCAGTTACCTAGAAGGAAGCTTCTTTTGAGATTGCCAGTAATCTGGATTACAGGTTTAATGGGCCACAAATGCTAAAGACTAAGAAACAAAATAATTTAAAGAGTAGAAAGAAGAAAATACCTCTCATGGGGTTGGAGTATAGCTCAGTGGCAGAGCACCTGTCTAGGATGTGCAAAGCCCTGGGTTCAACGCCCAGTACCAAAAAGAAAAGAAAAGACCTCTTGAAGAAACAAGGAGTTCCTCTACATTTAAAATGAAGAATGGGGGTGGGGTAATATAAAGGAGGGATTAAGTAGAAGGAGACCTCAGAAGTCTTGAAGTAATCCAAGGAAAGTTGTCCAGGAAAGGTGAGGGCCACAGCCTCATAGGAGCTGGGTAAGTAGATTGGCAAGTAACCATTAGGCCCAGTCACTAACAAGGGAGCAGGTTGCTCAGGTATTTAGAATGTCTAGCCTATACTCAGCAAGAATGTCCAGTACCAAAAAAAAAAAAAAATGTCCCATTGCCCATGCCCTGACATTAACTGTTCTTATTAACCTATGGTCAGGACTTCACTTAATTGTCAATCAGTACCTCAACCACTGATTGCCCTGTATGGAGAGTTTTCAACCCTCATCAACACAAATACCCAAAGAAAGGGGGTAGGACCTTGGACATTTCATGTGTAGGGACAATTATCAGCACATCTGGACTTAAGGAAGACTGAAATGAGCAGTGGGTAATAGGATCCCCCATTCCAATTGCATCATAAAACACTAAACCACCTATTCTCAAGTGACAAGTCCTTGAGGCTTCAGAAGTAACAATTTCTTTGCAGCTTACTGGTGAGGCTCCTCAGAAAATGTGGAAGCTTGAATGCATCTGCTATCTTTTATTTCTTCCTAAAATGTCACCAAGCTAGAACCAAAAGAATAGGAGAGGGGATAACATCAGAGAGGAAATATTATAATTTTAAAAGACGGAAATTGGATGGACTAGTAGTAACTGACTTAGCCAAGCAGAGAAAATAAACATTGGGAAGCCAATAACAAGTAAGCTGGCTAAAGTTCCAGAATCCTAGAAGGATGCAGAATTTGAGGCATTGTTTAATACAGAGGGAGAAGAGTGAGAAGCAAAACTGAAAACAAGAGCATGGCTGAAAATCTGTATAGAGAGCAGTTATTTACCCAGATCCACCCAGCCAGACAACTTCCCCCATCCTGCTTCATGAGAAAAGTTGAGGTTCACTCTAGATAAATTAAACCAAGGATTCCCTTTCCCCTATCAATTGCTAGAACACTGGGAGTCAGAAAACTGTGGAATCCCTTTCTGGGCCTGATCAGCCTAAGTGAAAAAATCTGATATCATGAGAACTGGATGTCTATTGCAAAGAAACTACCAGATCTTTGCCCAATTAACAAGCCCAGCCAGATCTTTACTGTTTCTCTCAAATTCTTGGTGCTTCCCTCTTAGAGATAAGCAGCAAGCCATGCATCACTAGCCTTTTGAGGAAAGCCTCACTGTAAAAGATTCTTAAAAAAATAATAATAAAATAAAAATTAAAGGGAACTCAGTGAAGAGAAAATAGAGAGAAAAAGTCAATTATAATAAATAACCTCAGAGGAATAAGAAAGAGCACTACAATTATAAAACAAAGTCAAGATGCTGTGTTTCAAAAAGAAAATTTAGAGGATAATGAAGTGATCTTAGAAATTTTAAAAAAGAAGAACTTTAAAATTTTAGCAAAAGAGCTGGGAGTTAAAAAAAATTTTTTGGAAGAGTATTTCTTCCAAAAGGTTTGAAACTAGAAAAACATGAACAATAGGAGTAAGATCATTAGGAATGACACAGAGAACAGAGAGGGGAAAAAAACTATTAAAGAAATAATTCCAAGAATTGAAGAATGTGGGTTTTCAAATTGCAAGATTATACTTGGTGCCAAGGAGCATCATTTCGTACTTTTAGATTTGCAGTACCTTCTAGATCCTGATAGTTTTAGATTAAAAGATTACATTCAAAATTTCAGCATCACAGTAGCATTAGACTTTTCAACAACCATACTAGAAGTGGATGTCAAGTGTCTCTAAATACAACAGGAAATTGTGTCCAATTTAGAATTCTATATCCAACCAAACTATCAAGTATGAAAATAAACAAAACATTTTAACATATGTAAGCTTTCAAATAACAAATTGCCTCCCATGCATCATTCTCGGAAGCTACTGGAGAGTATACTCCACTAAAACAAAATGTTTATGTTCTTTCTCTTAGTATCCTTTTAATGAGTGAAATACCTACAGTTGATATCTTCTCTTTCATCTTATTATCAATCTGTGTTCTCTTTCTCTGACTCTTACTAGAGATCTGTTTTATTAATATTTGTAAAGAAACAACTTTTACTTCATTAATTTTATTTCTGTTCTTCTTCTTTTCTTTCTACTTCAGGTTCTGCTTTCTTTTCTTTTTCAAGCTTCATAAGGAAGAAATTTGTATCACTGGTACTAAACTTTTCTTCTTCCCTAATATATGCATTTAAAGGCTTAACCTTCCCTCTGGACTATTTTTAGCTATATCCCACAGATTTTGATATACATTTTCATAATCATTCATTTTTAAATAATTTCCAGTTCCTCCTGTGATGTCTTTTCTGATCCATGGAATTATGGTTTGGATCTGGATTGTTCCCCAAAGATTTATGTGTCACAGATTAGAGCTCCAGTGCAGTAGAGTTCAGAGTAGGGCCCCTGGGAAGTGATTGGTTCATGAGGGCTCTGACCACATTGAGAAATTCATGATTTGAATGAACTATTGGGAAGTGGTAGAAAGTTTAGGAGGTGAAAGCATGCCTTGAGGACTCTTTCTCCTCAATTAGACGCAGGGTCTCTCGTCTAATTCCTAGGTCTTTGGCCCACTTTGAGTCGAGTTTTGTGCATCGTGAGAGATAGGGGTTAAGTTTCATTTTCCTGCAAATGGATTTCCAGTTCTCCCAGCACCATTTGTTGAAAAGGCTATCTTTTCTCCAATGTATGTTTTTGGCACCTTTGTCTAGTATGAGATAACTGTATTTATGTGCATTACCCTGTGTCTTCTATTCTGTTACCATTGGTCTACATGTCTATTTTGGTGCCAGTACCATGCCGTTTTTGTTACTATTGCTTTGTAGTAAAGTTTAAGTTCTGGTATTGTGATGCCTCCTGCTTCACTCTTCTTGCTCAGGATAGCTTTGGTATTCTGGGTCTCTTATTTTTCCAGATGAATTTCATGATTGCCTTTTCTATTTCTATAAGAAAGGACTTTGGGATTTTAAGTGGGATTGCATTGAATCTGTATAGTGCTTTGGGTGGTATGGCCATTTTAATAATATTGATTCTGCCTATCCAGGAACATGGTAGGTCCATCTTCTAAGATCTTCTTCAATTTCTTTCTTTAGTGTCTTGTAATTTTTGTTGTAGAGGTCTTTCGCCACTCTTGTTAGATTGATTCCCAAGTATTTTATTTTTTTGGAGGCTATTGTGAATGGAGTAGTTTTCCTAATTTCTCTCTCAGAGGGCTTGTTGCTGATGTATAGAAATGCATTTGATTTATGGATATTGATTTTATATCCTGCAACTTTGCTGAATTCATTTATCAGCTCTAGAAATTTTCTGGTGGAATTTTTTGGATCCTCTAAGTTGTCTCCAAATCCTCCCTCTCCCTCTCCCTTCCTATACACATGCTCGAGCACACTGCTAGGGGGCCAGGAGCTTTTTGGCTTTCATTTTCCATGCCCTTCTGCCATGATATTCTGCCTCACATTAGGCCCAAAACAATGGAGCCTCTGAAACTGTGAGTCAAAATAAATCTTTCCTCCTCCAAATTGTTTTTCTCAGGTTTGTTTGTGTTTTGTTTATTCACAGCAATGAAAAGCTGACTAATATACATGGGTTACTTGGAAGAGTATTATTTGATTTCCAAATAAGGAGATATTCCTCAGATATCTTATTATTATTGATTTCCAATTTAACTCATTGTGGCCAGAGAGTCTGCAAAATTTCAATCTTTGGAAATATATTTGGATTTATGACTTGGAATATGGTTTTATGGTCTGAGAAATTCCTTGTACTTTTGAAAAAATGTCTGCTCTGCCATTTTCAGCATCAGTGTCCTATATCAATTAGGTCATGTTGGTAAATAGTATTTTTCAGATTTTCTCTCCTCTTACTTATTTTTGTTTACTTGGAGAGAGTCATTAAAAATCTTTAAGTGAGGCCGGGCGTGGTGGCACACACCTGTAATCCCAGCATTCTGGGAGGCTGAAACAGGACATTCGTGAGTTCAAAGCCAGCTCAGCAAAGGCAAGGTGCTAAGCAACTCAGTGACACCCTGTCTCTACATAAAACACAAAATACAGCTGGGGATGTGGCTCAGTGGTCAAGTGCCCCTGAGTTCAATCCCTGGTACTAAAAAAAAAAAAAATCTTTAAAGTGGGGCTGGGGTTGTGGCTCAGTGGTAGAGCACTTGCCTAGCACATGTGAGGCATTGAGTTCAATCCTCAGCACCACAAAAATAATACATACATACATACATACATACATACATAAAGGTATTGTGTCCACTTACAACTTAAAAAATTTAAAATATTCTTTAAGTATAACTCTTCTTGTATATAGTGGCTGCCCCATCTTCAAATAGTTGTTTTCATATTTTATTCACATTTTATTAACTATAGAATTAATCTGATACAAGCTGCTCCATCATTACCAGAAGCAGTAACCCCAGATTTGATTTTGAGTAAAATTTTTATATTCTAAAGGTTTTTTAAACATATTTTTTAGTTGTAGATGTACATAATACCTTTATTTTATTTTTCTTTATTTTTATGTGGTGCTGAGGTTAGAACCCAGTGCCTCACATGTGCCAGGCAAGTACTCTACCACTGAGCCATAACCCTGGCCTCTATATTCTAAAATTTGACTCAGATTTACAACTTTGCTATTTCATTCCGTATAACCTGTTCCTGCCACAACTCCCTGCCATCACATCATGAAAGGATCCAATACCAGATACATCATTTGATTTAATGCATTTTAAGAACTACTTTCTTTGCATTTTACTTCTGTGAAAAGCATTATATTGTCCTTAAACCGATGTACCTTTAAAGTTTTTTTTTAATAGATCAATAAAAAGTAAAGGGAAATTTTCTCATTTTACTGTATGGCCCAATTTCCACCTCTTCTTTCTAAAGGGGAAAGGAAGTAATTATGCTACCACACAGAAGATAAGAAAACTCTGCCAACTTATGGGAAATACCTTCTAGAAATCCCAGAAAATAGAAAGTTCATAACCATAAGAGAGGTTGGTCATGAACAGACTATAAGGTAATATAAGAGATCAATGTCTGCTAATCAGAAGCATTGAAAAGGCAGTGCTGAGATTTAAAGGGGAGAATTCTGAAGAGAAATAAGAACTACCTGCTATTTTGGATCTATGCACTCATGCTGCACAGTCCTAAAATTCAAAACCATAAATCTCAAAAATCCCGTATGATGTTATATCACCATCATAAAATGCAATTTTGCCAAAATATCTACTTTATCTGGCAGTATCCTAAAAACTCATGAAATATTTGAGTTGCAGACAGATATTTTTTCTAAAAATGGAAAATAACTTCATAACTCTGAGTTATTTTTTAGAAGGAGAAGTAAAACATCTCCCACCTGTAGGGAAAAAAACAAAATATCCTATCTTCGTCCCTGTGAAAAGCTTTCTTCCTAGCTGAGGGTGCTTTACAGGGACACATGGTGAGGAGTGATCTCTCAGTTTCAACACATTTCATTACACTGCATCCACTCTGCAATGTTCTAAAGAGATCAAAGAAGAGATAAGAAATAGTCTAACTTGAAAAAAAAATCACGCTAACTTCTTTCATGATGCTAATGAAAAAGACAAAAATAAATAGGAAAATCAGAAGGTACGGCTTAACAGAAGACACTAGTAAATTCAGAAACTCAGAGCTCCTATATTAATTCTGCTACTGTCACAGTATGTGATCAAGTCAATATCAATGTTTATATTTTTCATCCAATAATTAAGAACACACATAGACAGTATGAAACATGGGCTATTTCCCATCTCTAATTCCTACCAGGTCATAATACCACTCCTGCATTCTTTCCACATGACTTCTGAAAGCCTTGAAAAAGCTCAAATTTTTCATACTTTCGCCAAAAATTAAGACTGGCAGATAATCTCTTCAAAAAGACTTGTCTTAACCACAACCATCTCTACCTGGTCATTCTCTATCATTAGTCCTATAGTATTTTTCCTCATAGCACTTAGGTCTGAAATTATCTTTTTTATTATTATTTAGATGATAAACTCCATGAGGGAGTGCACTTTTTTTCCTGTTATGTCCCCAATACTCTGAAGAGCCTAGTAGAGACTAAACAAACATTTTTAAATGAATGAATAAACCTACTGGGATCCAGAAGGAGTATGTACTGAAGTAGACTGAACGAATTCAGTATTTCTCAAACTAGGACCTTGAATTATCTGATACAGTCAACTATAAGTGCAATTGCACTGACAACAGAAGCCCTAAAGACATTCATCCCACACTGTGACCATTCTGTAATAGTCCGCTCCTCTTCTGGATGACTTCTACAGGCAAAATTCACTTATTTCTACAACTATTTCAGTTCTCTCTAGCCTACTCACATGGTTTAACATAATTAAGGATTCACACACTGGGTACTTAAAGCAAAAGTGGGATGGGTTCAATATAGTGGGTAAGTGGATGGAAAGAAGCAAAAAAACATTATATATCGTGATGTCATGAATTGACGTATCCTACAAATTCCACTCTGGTCCTCAGAATAGGAGACTATACAGGTCCAGGGACAATCCCTCTCCTGGATGGTGCCTTGCAGCTTGTATTCCCTTTTTTCCTTAGCAGGTAGAAATACAAGATATCATCCTAAGCCAGGCGCGATGGCTCAAGCCTGTAATCCCAGCACTTAGGGAGGCTGAGACAGGAGAATCGCAAGTTCAAAGCCAGCCTCAGCAGTGGCGAGGCGCTAAGCAACTCAGTGAGACCCTGTCTCTACACAAAACACAAAATAGGGCTGGGGATGTGGCTCAGTGGTCAAGTGCCCCTGGGTTCAATCTCCAGTACCAAAAAAAAAAAAAAAAAAGATATCATCCTAATGAATGGATATAATGCCAACAGCAGCTTCATGCCATGAACAAGGTACACACACACACGCACTCTGGTCCATTGGAACAAAGCTAGCCTCTCACTGACCCCTCTACTTCAGAGCCTTTTTACTACTATGACCCAGACAAAGGACAGGGTGCCCATAACCTTCTACTAACTCAACTACTTTTTCTAGCTGAAAGTAATAGATTCAATAAATTAGATAGTGTGTGTGCAGGTCCTGTTGAATTATTGTTTGATTCATTATTTGAGCCCAAGTATATTTTGATCTAAATTTGGAACATTATTATTGCCTCCATTTCCCTTTATTTTTTTCTTAATGGGGGGAAAATCTATATGTGAAGAAAACTGTTCATTCATAAGCTGAAATCCAGCACAACTTTTTTAAAACCGAACACCCAAGAATAGATCACTATATCAAAACTTTTCAAGCATAATGTCTACTGTTGCCATATAGCAAGCAGCAGTGCTGACACCAGTAGAATCTGTACCTTAGAAGTCATTACACATTTATTTTGCTTACAATTTATTTTCAGCAAAAGAACATCATAAGTTGCATTTAATTAACTTTATTAATTTTTCAGGGGAAGGGTGTGTACTTATTCTGTTAATTTGCTTTGGTTTTGTAGTGGTATAAGAATTACAATTTTTTCCCCTGGTTTTTGATTTGTACACTTTGAGAAATATCATCATCATCTTTAAGTTGATGAGAAATATCATCAACTTAAAGTGCTTTAAGTCAATGCCAGAGACCTATAAGAAATCAGTTCTTTAACAAGGGCTCATACATTACTAATGTTTGAGAAGCACAGATAGACAAAAATAGAACGATCAGTGATGAACCCATTTTTCACTGTGGAACATGGCTTTCCTTTCTACCTAAAAGAAAACTGAAATACTGTCTCTGCCCACTATCTACCCCTTACTCAGAAACCTTTCTTCAAACCAAACAGTGAAACAGGCAGCTGATCCCTAAACAAAAGTGCTAACTTTTGAGGAAGCAAACTGCTATTAAACTATCCACATACTCCTAATCCCCAATCTATCTCCACCTCCCTCAGAGGGGGACTAAACTCCCAGAAAGCATCTACACCTGAAAATAGCTCATAATTCTAAAATAATTATGTTCTCAAAAATGAACTTTTGCAAATGCAGGAAGGCAGGACAGACTCTGGTAATGGCACTAGGGAAAGGCTACAACTTTTGCACAGCCTATGGCCTCAAAGAATCAGACAAATACACACTGAAACAGCAGATGATCATAGCTGCCCCAGACAAATAACCTAGACAGTTGAAAACTGGGCTACATGCATCAACTTGCCTTTGTGCTATGTGAGAGAAGACTTTGACTGACACCTAGATCCAAGGAAGAGATCCAGTGGCAGAAGCTGAAAGAAAAACAACAAAAGTAACATTGAATCTATCTGTTAAAACTTAAAAATAAAATAAATATGGAAGGGAAGAACAGTTTTCTGAATAATAATTTGCTATGGAAACCAAATTAACATTCTAGAAAACTTAGACAATAGGATATAGGATATATCACAAGATGAGAATATGCTGAAGTGAAAAATGAGTAAGATTAACAGGAAAATATGAAAAAACAAAAAATGAAAATGCACATTTGAGGTAAAAATCTAATAAGGCAATGAGAGTTTAATGTACATTAGAGAAGAATTTATCCTGGAGAAAAACACATTAGTGTTATGAAATACAAAATTGAAAATTCTTCCATAAGACAAAGGACAGGGATAAATAGCTGGAAACAATACAGGCATGTTAGATAAAGAGGAAGGAGAATAAAACTCCAACCTAAAAATCATAGATAGACCCTAAGAGGAAATCAAACCAATGGGCACAGACATGGTAAATCAAGGAAAAAGCAATTTAGCTAAAATGTATACATATCTAAAGACTTCATCATACTGTAAGCAATTTTTAAAAAATTATAATAAATTATAATAAAGTATCCAATAAGAATTTATGCAAAGAAAATAGTTAGCTGCAAGTAAATATACAATAATATGTATACTGTTAATAAATAAATGTATACTGTTAAGATAATAGATAAATGCCTACACCAGTTTAAGAAAGAAAACCCATCCTATACTACTCAGGCAATGTGTCATTAAATGTGAAGAAAATAGAAACACATGCTCAGAAATGCCAGGTCTCATAAAATGTAACATTCAGGGACCTAAAATTACTTGAAATCCACCCCCACCCCAAAAGGTGAATAAAAATTAAAAGCTTAAGAATGTGAATGGGGGTTTAAAAAAAAAGTGGTGTATGGTCTAACAAACTTCACATTAACATGGAGATGTTCGTCATTCAACACAGCTATTGCTGGTAGAGACAAACTTTTCAGTAGACAGACTCTTAGTCTGCAAATAACAAACTTCACCTCAGACCTTCACCCCTTCCATGGACATAATGCTTCCCTGGCGGTAATGGTGCATAGCCCCTTGTCTTCAATGTCAAAATCCAAGAAACTCTGAAACAGAGACACTTCCTCATAAATTACTTGGTGGCAAAGTGAACTGATTCAAGGTTATTAATAGTTGCTTTTAATCTCATAAGTGTAAAAATTCATCATTTTTTGCATAAATACAGATTATAACCTTTTGCCATATACCTTTGCCTATTATATGTTATATTATTCTTTCTGAAATCCAAAATTATTTGCAATTCCAGAACACATTGCAAGGTTTCAAATATGAGATTATGAAGCTCAAGTAGATCAGCTCATATGAATGGTTCATTTTACAGCAATCCCAGCCAGTTCATTCATTAAAACCATACCCTGCCTCCAAGGATACTCTGGACTCCCAAGACAACTGATATTTTTTCTATGGACACCAATGTCTTCAGTTTTAGAAGACAGACATTCAGGGAGGAGTTATGCCTGCCTCTCCTTCCTGAAAACCTGTCCTACCCGAACATGGTGAGAAAGCGGAACACTACTTGAGCCCGTTTGATAAGCGAAATGTTTCACTCTCTTGGCTCATTTCTTAACTATCTGCTTTTACACACATTTGTCCATATTTAACCAATTGTTATTCTATCCAAACCATTGGGAGCCTGTCCTTGACCTTGGGACTTGGCCATCTGATCCTAGGGAAAAGGCAGGTCTAATTCAAGACGTTGTGTATCCTGCCAGATCTGTAGTGTACTCCAAGTGTCTGGACAATCTAGGAGAGCAGTCAGTGGAGAATGATGCTGAAGTTTTGAACACCTTATGGTATATTAATGTTTATCTAGGCTTTGCTTCAATAATGAGGAGGAGAACCCTGGTTATAGATGAACCTTTAAACCTTCCCTCTCTACTAACAGAGAGAAGGTTTAAGGTTTAAATTCTTTTTAATCTCTAGCTCCAGATGTGCTGGCTCTGACTTGCTCATTCTCAATCAAGATTATTCACTTCTGATTTACCTTCTGTTATTGACCCAATTTTTTTCCATGTGTTTTGAAGGTTTTAAAACTTCTTCTCAGCCAAAATACAAAATTTAATTTGCCTGTGCTCAGTGTTTCACAGTCATAGGCAAGCCCTGCTCTATCTATTAGGATTAGAACAAGCAATAGGAAAAAAAAATAGGTTAAATAAAGTAACAGTTTATCTTTCTCTGCTAAAAGAAGTCCAAGGACATACCATCCAAGATTAGTAATGCCTTTTCCATGGTCAAGAGGAAACCAAACATCTTTTATCTATAGGCTGTACTACCTAATCATATAGCTTCCATCCTCCAGGTCATCTCATAGACAACAATGACTGCTAGAACAACAGATTTCACACACACCTTCCAGGCAGCAGAGGGAAGAGGAACACAAAGGCAAAGAAGGTGCAGATCTCAGCTTCTAAAGAAGTTTGGAAGCCAACTCAGAGGCTAACACTCTCTCGTTCCAAATCAGTTACATTCACCTAGCCACAAGGAAGCCTAATTTGGCCAGCTGCTAGATATTCACATTCATACAAGTACATACATAAACACACAGGATTTTGTTTGTTGAAAAAAGGATAAATTAGGTCCACAAGCAGTCTACTAGCAGTTCCTGCCATAGTCGACTACAAAGATGCCTCATCCCAGCAATAAGAAAACAGATATTAATCCACAATAATAAAACACCCACCTCTCAATTCATCCTTCTTCCAGATTCATATAAAGTACTGAGAAAGTCAAATTACTTAAATCACAATTTTCTCCTAAGAAATAAATAAAAGTCAAGAGATATGTTTTGGTAGGTTGAAAAAGATAGGTGTATCTTTTTAGACATTTTAATGTGAACCATACATAAGGAGTTTGTGGGTGAAAGATCTGTCGTCAATGTCCAGGAAAGTTGCACATGGTCCTGCCGTGACCATTCACTGTATTATTCTCTGTCTTCTCCACTGTAGGACTCGTGGTCACTTGTGATGCTACCGACACAGTGCATCCCAGGAGTGTGGTAGCACTGGCCAGTGTTACTGCGTGTTACTGTGTGTTTGCCTTCTCCAGTGCAGACAACAACGTTCTTGGCATTGCCACAGTGGGGTCCTCTGCAATGTCAGCTAAATGTCCTAAATACGATAAATCTTCAAAGCTTTGATATATTTTTAAATAAATTAAACATACAGACACACACTCAGAAAACAACTAACCTCATAGAACGTAATCTCTGAATCCTCAAACCATAATGTTTTGTGGCAACTTGAAAGGAGAGGGGAGGGGTCTGAGAAATCTCTTCACCAAATTCACATGAGTTTGCAGGTTTTCTAATTAACACAGCCCACAGAAGAGTCAAAACATACTAACAGGCAACATGAAAACATGTTATTCTAAAGTTGTACATGTTATGTATTTCAAAGTTATTTCTTTCATCTTGTTTTATTATAAAACTATAAGTTAATTACAAATTAAGAGGCAGGTATGAAAACATCTATTAAAAATAATTACATTATAAAATAACCGAATCTATTTTCAGTCTATAGATTTACCTACTCTGAAATTTCATATAAATGGAATCATACAATATGCATTCTTTTGGGACTATATTCTTTCACTTAGTATGATGTCTTTAAGAATTGTATATCAATTATGTCTCAAAATATTGTTATTTTAATGAGCGCATGGTTAAAATAGACTTGCAGGCCAATCTTAAATGGGGTGGGAGGGCTTAATGATGGGATGAAGAAAGGAAAGGCTGTTTTGATATAAACAAAACAAATGCACTTTGGGGATGTTTTAATATTTTTCTGGGGATAAAGTGAGTGAGAATTGGGATGTCCCTGTAGATTAGCTCAGGTGTCTGTACATACTGTATTAGCAGGCATGTTTGACTCCTATAACCCTTTATCAGAGTAACACATTTGTAGCTGCTGCAGGTCCTATTGGGAAACCCCATATACAATTCCCAGTTTTTATAAGTATCAGTGCAGGATACATTTGACTCTTGTGTTTATATCTCCTTTTTATGATTGCTGTACCAACCCATCTTTTGGGGTAGAGGTGAAAAGTGATTTGAAATTAAAATGCATAGAAATTTTAAGATATGTATATTGTTATGTTTAAATCAATTAAATAATGATATAAGATGATTTTTTAAAAACTTACCTACAACAAACTTAAGACAGTTAAAAGCAAAATTTTGATCTAAAAAAAAAAAAACTTCAGAGACAAGCTAGCAAGAAACACAACAAAAATAATTATTAATTTCAGTTAACTCAAGGCCAAAAAGGAATAAATAAATAAATATCAAGGACGCTTGTATTGATCAAAGTACAACTACAATAAAGATGACACAAACTGTTAACAAGCAATAGAACTCAAGGAAAATTGTGAGAGAAAATTATACAACTCTCTCATCCACTAATAGACCAAGTAGAGAAAAGGACACATTCAAAGCAATGAATTAGACTAAATTCATGAGTAAATATGACAACTTCAGTACTTCTCAGAGAATAAATTTTGCATTGGAAAGTAAAACAATATAAAAACAATCATATTCTAAACCATAAAGACAAACTTTAGAAATTCCAAAAAGGAGAAACTGAACTAGCCACATTTTCTGAATAGAAAACAATAATTTAGCTAGAAGTTAATAATAAAATTATAAGCAAAAACAAAAGTCATTTGGGAAAAAAATTAATGTCTCCAAATTAAAAACTAGAGTGAATAAGAAATTCCATAAAATAAGAAAATAAAGAAAAAGACTTCACTGTTTTATCAAAACCTAAGGTATATGACAAAACTTATACTCAGAAACAAATGTCACCTTATATGTTTTGATTTTATTATAAAGGAGGAAAATAAATAAATTTTATTTATTTATAAATAAAATAAAAATCCAAATAAATAAAGAAAACAGTGGAAATTAAATAATAAAATAAATATAAAAGTCAATTTAAAAGAAATTGAGAAATAACTTAGAAAATAAACTCAAGACCTAGTTTTTCAATAAACAAGAAAATGTGCATATGCTTGGCAAATTCATTTAAGAAAGAAAACAAATAAGATAGTATGAGAATAGAAAATCAACCAATACAGAAAACTGAAAAACATAAGCGAAATGGCATAGAATATTGTAAGATATTACAAATACGTGATTTGGTAAATAGTAAAAGAGAAGATTCCTCAACATGCTGTTTACCAAACCCAAAATCAACATCACATCATCCCTAACTGTGAAACACTAGAACCAGTCCCACTGTAAACATGAATGACAATTTTGCTTTCTCCCTTACTATTTAACACTGTTCTAAAAAGATCGGCCAATAAAATGAGGCATGAAACAGAAATGAGATAAAATCATTGAAAAGTTTGCTGAGTGCCATGGTGCATGCCTGTAATCCCAGCACTTTGGGAGACTAAGATAGGAGAACCATGAGTTCAAAGCCAGCCTCAGCAACAGTGAGGCGCTAAGCAACTCAGTGAGATCCTGTCTCTAAATAAAACACAAAATAGGGCTGGGGATGTGGCTCAGTGGTCGAGTACCCCTGAATTCAATCCCTGGTACAAAAAAATTATTGAAAAGTTAGACACTAAATTATTGTTATTTGCAAGTAATATTATCATATAGGTAGGAGAAAAAAAAAACAGAAACAACTGTAAATTTCATAAAGTTGATGACAAATAAGTCATCAGATAAAATACATATATCAATATTAACAGCATTCTTATATATCAGAAATAAGGGGCTACAATTGATAATGAGAAAAATTTTGCCCTCATAATAGGAAAAATAAATATATTTTTTAAATATCTAGGAATGAAATAATAAGAACAGTGATCACAGATGACATTTATTGAACTTGAAACAGAGAAAAAATGGTCAGAGAAACAGAATTGAGGTGGTTCATTTTAGGGATTTTTTTTCTTTCATATTAGAGGTCATGAGAAAGGTATATAAGCCTAGAAAATGACATGTTACTTGACCTGGGAGTGTTATGGTTTGTATCCAGGGTTGATGTGTTAGAGGCTTGGTTCCCAATGGGGAAATGTTAAGAAGTTGCAGGGCCTTTAGTAAGTGGGCCCTAATGAGAAGTAGTTAAGCCTTGGAGGTATTCCCTTGGAAGGGATTAATATAGAAGTTACCACAGGATAACTGTTAATCTCTGGCTTCATCTTGCTATATGATCTTTCCCTCTTATACACTCTCCATCATTATGATGCCATGTACCATGACATTATACAGCCAGTGGGGTCCTCACCAGAGCCAGTTCCATGGTGTTTGAACTATCAGCATCAAAAATAGTGAGCCAAATAAACTTTTTTCTTTATGGTTTAGCCAGCCTCAGCTATTTTATTATAGTTATGGAAAATAGACTAATGCAGGAGGGAAAGATGAGTCGCTAAAACCCATATAAGTTAAATTTATTAATTTATCTTCCCAGTTCCCTGTTCACTTTACACATTTTACTAATATTTGTTCCTTGTCCTCCCTGACATGATCTTGTGCATTGGCAAATAATAGTCATGGAAATACCATTACCTTGTTTGTCTGACTGTGGGCAAACCAAAATAAAAGAAATTCATTTGACTTGATCTGCATCAATAAAGTAATCAGAATAATTGGAACAAGCATTCACATATTCATTTGTCATTTACACATAAAAATTTATTGCACCACACATGCAAATAATTGTTTCTTCAACATGCACTTTATTTTGGCCAAAATAAAATATATAGTAAAAATAAATTTTTCTTTGCAAAATTATACATGGAAGAGAGTAGAGAGAAAAAAAATTTTGCCTGGTGGGGCAAGGTTGCCTTTGCAAATATTAGTATAGATTACATCAAATTACTTCAGTTTTAGCCCAATAGATACATATAGAATCAAAATTTCATGAAAATAAAGAAAAAATTATCAACATTATTAAGTAGTGAGGCTCCTAGCCACTAGGCTATTAGCAGTAGGACTTGTACAGATATAAGGCAGTAGAGATTAGAATATCTATTTTTATCATAATAAAAAGTTAAAAGAATTCTTATATTCAAGACAGAGTGTTCAGGTTTTTTTTTCCTCCTTTGCTCCTCTTTTCACTCTTTTAATTAGTGACCTTTTATCACTTCTTTCCTTTCAGCACTAAGTTATTAAAGTGATAGAGGGGGGCCACACTTTAAGGTGCAAAGCTATAAAAGATATCTCTAATAGTGGCATCTTTCTGTAATGTTCTTAATTAAAAAGTAGGAACTTCACAAGATTTTAGATGATGATACTAATTTAGACTTAAATCCCATTTGGGAAAAGTATATATTTATTCTTCTCACACATAGCATGAAGATATTCAAACACAGAAGATAGCACAGATCAGGTCTCTAGGAAGAGCACTTTAAGGTGGAGACTTGTGGGGGTGGTCAATTAAGGTGTGCTCACGGAATGGATATCTATAGAAGAAAAGAAAAAAAAGACTGGGCAGAGGAAAAAGATGAATATTGAAGCCGTCTCAAAAGAAGCCTCAGTGAATAACATAAGCAGCTCTGAAGTGAGGATGGTCCTGAAGTGTCATCCTGTGTTAGGAAGAAACTGAGCCTTTCTGTCCCTATGTGGACCAAGCTTGGAATATGGACTGCCCTCTTCACCAGGGAGGGGGTGACTTTGGCCAAGGCAGCTGTTTTTAGCCAAGGGCAAGTCCTAGGGACTCAGCCAAGACTATTAACCACAGCAATTGGGAAATCTTGGCAGCACAAGATAGCATCCACTAATACACTACACAGGGCATTAGGAAAAAAATTATTTTAAAAAACTCAAAACTTCTCTTCAAGAACTGTCACAGAACTTACTGGGATAAGAAGCAAAAGAACTATATGCTATCTTGTTTTCTCTGCTTTAAAAAGAAAAAGGAATAAATTACTTCTGGAAGCAAGTTTTCCTTTCTGTTTTAATCTGTAATCAGAGTTTCGACAAGAGAATCACCTATGATCTCTTCTACTTTGACAACACTAATTTTTGTGTCTTAATATGCAACAAGATCAAGAAGAAAAGATTTCAAACGTAGTCATGCCTCATAAAAAGTTCAGTTTCACTTAGATTTTAGCACCGTAGATCCTATTATTTCCCAGTTAAATTAGATCCCAAAACTCCAAAGTCATTTTCAAGTCCCTTTGATAGTATTAGTACAGGAACATTTTAACTAAATCTAAGAGTAATATTTAAGTCCCAGAAGAGGAAGAATGAAGATGATTAATCATCAAAATCTTGTGCTTACACTAGAATCCCAGGCTGCTGAATTCAGGATGGGATATCAAAAGAACTTCTTTAATCTTAACTAACTCCATCATCATCAGTTTTTCCAAAGGAATAAAATTGCTAGGGAATCCATAATGAATATCAAAACTTAGTGTGCTACATTTCTTCTAATGAGAAGCAGCAGAACAGCCACACTGCCTCCTTTATTGTCTTCCTCTGTCCTTTGAAAATGTCATTAGCCACATCTGGCGGGGGGGCAGGGAGGGCGCTCCTTTACTTAGAATAGCCAACTGATAGACATACAAGGTCAGCTGCCCTTCCAAACATATGAAAGTCAGCCATGTTTATTTGGACACTTTAATGTAATTGCCCAAGAGAGGTGCAAAAGAAAACCGAAATGACTACATTGGATTTACTGTCTCACTCTATTAGGACTTGTGTAGCATCTTTGTCCCTTAGAGGAACAAAATGGAAAGGGCTAAAAATAGACAACATTGATCTTTTCCTGGCACTAAGCTTCATGAAGAATAGCTTTCTTGCAAAAGAGCAGCTTTATTTCATCTAGTTAAGTATTCCACATCATGCGTGCAACATAGCAATTAATATGTCCCATTCCTAGCCCTGCCTTTTATTTTTTTCAATAGTAATTTTAATATTAATGATTCATGCCAAAAAGAAGATGTTGAAAATACATAGTTAGGTATAGAATGACTCCTCTCTTTGTCATAAGCAGGAAGCTAGCTTAAAGTGATGTTAAACTGTCTTCAAACATAAAAAAAACCATAAGTCATTGATTTTAACAGACCTTGTACACTGTTTATGTTTGTGAACCCCATTTTTAGTTATTTGCAACAATTTTCTATTATAACACACTGACATGTTTCCTGCTATTTTCATCAGTCATGTTTTTATTTTCTACTAGAATATTTCCGTATACTTGTATATGATGATACCTCAATCTCAGAACTCTTCTAGAATAATCACAAGATTGTGCATTTTTGTAGTAAAAAGAAAATGCTATGCGTTATTAAACAATAGCTTTACTCCTAAGTACATCCCACCAATGTTACAAAACTTAAAAAAGCACACAAATAGTCCTTGATGATTGATAAACCAACAAAGAACAAAAGTAATATATTTTATGATAAATAAGTCCCTCCTAAATGGCAAACAGTTTGCTTTTGTTCAAGGAATTAACCTGTGCCATGACCAAGGCAAAGATATGGAAAGAGCCAGTTGTACAGACTCCACATCCAAGGAGTCATTTATGATCTGCCACACACCCACCTCAAAGCTCCTAGTCTTAATATCTTCAAGGACCACCTTGAGGTGCATACATCCATCATAATCAGAGAAATGTTCTGGAACCAGGGGCAGTGAATACAGGACACAGAAATGCAACATTTTGGTATAAAAATATGGGAGAAAATTGGTTGCTAAGAAAAAAGGAGATACACTGGTTGGCAGAGCAGAATGAGGTTTTTAAAAGGAGGAGTGGAGAAAGACCGGGCTTTACTAAAATATAGGTGGACACAGAGACTCCTTGATGAGGAAGGTGGGTGAAGGATGCACAGCCTACTAAGGGTGCCACCTGGTAAAGCCACACTGTGGCAAGGAATGAGCCAAACTCTGCAAGACCATGTATCAGAGAGGGGTTAAAAAACACTTTGGTCCCAAGTATTGCACTGGGCTACCCAGAACTAACTCTGATTTCTGGTCAAAAGCCTGCATCTATACTACATCCCTGAAGTCAAGATTAAACCAGGAATGAGGATTAACTATTCCTACTGTTGTGGGTTTAATTGTGTCCTCCCCCCAAAATATTTTTGAGCCTTGTGACTTTGGCCTTATTTGGAAATAGAGTTTTTGCAGATCAAGTTAAAATGAGGTTCTAGGAGCATCCTTATAAGAAGAGGAACAGGTAAACACAAGCAGCAGGAAGACAATCACACAGCGAGAGCGCCCTGTAATTGCAGTGATGTGTCTACAAGCCCAGAAACACCAAAATTGATGGCAATCACCAGAAGCCAGGAAAAGGCAAGGAAATACTCTCTTTTAGAGAGACTTCAGAGAGAATGTGATCTTGCCAACACCAGGATTTGGGTTTTCTGGCTTCCAAGACTATGAAAGAACAAATTTCTGTTAAGTTACAAAGTTTGTAGTAATTTGTTATGGCAGCCCCAGGAAACTAATAGACCTGCCTTGAGAATGGGAATAGGAGACAGAGATGGCACTGCATTGAGATAATTGAAGAAAGGATCATGAAGCAAGCAGCTTTTGATCTCTGCCTAACAGCTCAATAATTCAAGAAGAGGGGAGCAGAGCAGGACAACCCAATAAACAAATACTTAATGACTAGGGAGGAGGAGCAGTGAAAAAAGACAGGTCATATTTATCAAATACCATTAAATCCAATTTTTACCTTGCCACAAAGTATGTGTAGAGTACAGGGAAGAATTCATTGAATTTACTTTACTAGAAAGTTAAGTTGAAGCCATGTTGAGCAGAACAAACTAAGGAGCTCACACTTACTCACGATTAATAAAGAGCTATTGTACTTGTTTTGCATAAATGTGATTTGATCAGAGCAAAGATTAGGAAGATAAATTTGACAGCATATACAGAATACCTTGATAAAGGAAAGAGACTGGAAAAAAGTGAGTATCAGTGAGAAAACTACAATAAGTCCAAGCAATAATAATAATTAAATGCAACAGCCCCGACGGTCTCCGCAGAGGCCAGGCAGGTCCAGGACAGCCCCGGTGATCCTCGAAGAGCCCAGGCCCAAGACCACCCCAGGCCCAGGACCATCCCACCAACCAGTGAGGAGCCCAGACACAGGCACAGGCACAGGACTACCCACCACGCTGAGGACCATGCCTGCACACACAGTGCTGTATCTCCAAACAGGCCGCCCAAATCCATCATTGAGCTTGCCCTTTCAGCCCCATTTCTACAACTGGTTATCACCATCTTGGGATACCTCTAACACCATCTCAGGTTACCCCCACTGCTGCCACCACCACCTTTAGTTCAGGCAGCTTCTATCTTGGGACACCATCTGGTAGATGGAAGCCCAACACCAAGGTACTTGTGGGTTTGATACTACCCAGGCACCAACCATGGACATGGCCACTTCCATCTAGTGACAACAGCCAGGATGCAGAAGACAATCACCAGGGCTGTCCCAGAAAGGCCTGACCCATACCACACAGCCTGCTGGTGGAGAGGAGCAGCGAGCGCTGCAGTTCCCTATTTACTAACATGTGGCTCCACCCACATCACCTCCATTTTGTGACATTGCAGCCACTGTCATAGCCCTCCCCATGCGATAACTTCCACCATAGGACATCAGACAGGGCAAGGAGGCAGTTGACCGTTTCAATACCGCACTCCACACTGCAGCATCACCAAGTAGGTCATCCAACACCATCGTATAGCCCATCCTTCCAGCCCCATATCTGAGAGCAGTTGCCTCCATCTTGGGACACTTCCACCGCCATCTTGGGTTACCTCCGCTGCTGCCTCCACCAGCTTTAGCTGGAGCAGCTTCCACCTTGGGACACTGACTGGGGCATGGAAGCCCAACATCAAGGTACCTACAGGCTTGGTACTACTGCCACCACCAACTAGGGGGCATGGCCGCATCTATCTAGGGAAAACAACCAGGTCCTGGAAAACCGTCACCAAGGTCCCTGTGTGCCCAGTTGCACCAGAGGTATCTCTCCTCAGTGTACTAACAGACATCAAACTGTTGCAGAGGCAACCAGGAGCCTTGCATGGGATAACCTCTCTCTCTTTTTTCCCTGCTAATAGCCAACTTCCTTTGATTACCCTTTCCCTAGTCCTATAATCTAATACCTCTATATTCCTACATACTATCTCATAAACATCACAGGCTACCTTCCCCCCAACATTAGAAATGGTAAACTCTTACGCAAACCTATTGGCTATATGGTACAAGATAACCAATCTCATCATTTCTGTTTATAGTGACACAACTGTAAATGCCAAAATAAAAGCTAATTGATTTATGGCTGCATATTGGTTTCATTGGGCACTGTAAACATTGATAGACCCCTTAAATGTGAGGTATTGGTAATCTGCAGAGGCACTACAAGATTATAGGGTAGAAGCTGCAATACCTCAGCTGTGCTCTGCAAGAGAGGAAGATACATAGACAACATGAAAAAGCAAGGGAGGAAAGTGCCCCCAAACAAACCAAGATACAACAGCAGAATCCATACTGACAGCACAGTAGATGAATGTCAGATAAAGAATTCAAAATGAACATAATTAAAATGATCTGCAAATTAATGAATAACCTAAGTGAGTAAACACAGGCAAAAATTGATCACTCCAACAAAGAGATAAGAGAGCAAATATAGGTAGCAAAAGACTACTTCAGGAAAGAGATAGAGTTCTGAAAAAAACAAACAGATATCCTTGAAATGAAGGAAACAATAAATCAAATAAAAACTCAATAGAAAGCATCACCAACAGACTACATCACTTGGAAGACAAAACCTCAGACAACAAAGACAAAATATACAATCTTGAAAATAAAGTTGACTACACAGTGAAGATGGTAAGAAACCAAGAACAGAACATCCAAGAATTATGAGATAACATCAAAAGACCAAACCTAAGAGTTATTGGGATAGAGGAAGACACAGAAATTCAAACCAAAGGAATGCACAATCTCTGTAATAAAATAATATCATAAAATTTCCCAAACATAAAGAATGAATTGGAAAACCAAATATAAGGTTTACAGGACACCAAATGTAAAAATTACAATGTATCTACACCAGGGCACATTATAATGAAAATGCCTAGCATACAGAATAAGGATAGAATTCTAAAGGCCAAAAGAGAGAAGAATCAGATTACATATAGAGGGAGACCAATTTGGATCTCAGCAGATTTTTTGACCCAGCCCCTAAAAGCCAGGAGATCATGGAACAATATATACCAAGCTCTGAAAGAAAATGGATGTCAACCAAGAATACTATATCTGGCAAAATTAAGCTTTAGATTTGATGATAAAATAAAAACCTCCTATGATAAACAAAAGTTAAAAGAATTTACAGCAAGAAAGACTGCATTACAAAACATTTCTGGCAAAATATTCCATGAGGAGAAAATGAAAAACAACAATGAAAACCTGCAAAGAGAGGAACTACACTAAAGGAAAGGTCAATCAAAAGAGATACCAAATCAAGTTAAAAACCAAAAATAAACCAAAAAGACTGGGAATACAAACCATGTCTCAATAATAACCCTGAATGTCAATAGCCTTAACTCATCAATTAAAAGACATAGACTGGTAGATTGGACTTTTAAAAAAATCCAACAATATGCTGCCTTCAAGAGACTCATCTCACAGGAAAAGACATCCACAGACTGAAAGTCAAAGAGTAGGAAAAAACATACCACCCACATGGACTGCAAAAACAAGCAGGGGTTTCTATCCTTGTATCAGATAAAGTGGACTTCAAACCAAAGTTAGTGAAAAAGGATAAAGAAGGTAATTTCATACTGCTTAAGAGAATCATACATCACCAAGACATAACAATCTTAAATATTTATGCCCCCCAAAATGGGACATCTATGTATATTAAACAAATCCTTCCCAACTTCAAGACTCAAATAGATCACAACACAATAATACTGGGTGACTTTAACACAGCTCTCTCACCACTGGATAGATCTTCCAAACAAAAAATAAGCAAAGAAACTATATAACTCAATAAAACAATCAATAATTTAGACTTAATAGACATATATAGAATATTCTATCCATCCACAAGTGAATATACTTTTTTCTCAGCAGCACATGGATCCTTCTCCAAAATAGATCATATGTTATGCCACAAAGCAAGTCTTAGCCAGTATAAGAAAAAATAGAGATACTACCCTGCATTGTATCTGACCATAATGGAATTAAATTAGAAATCAATGACAAATTAAAAAATAGAAGTTAATCCAACACCTGGAGACTAAGTAATATGCTCCTGAGTGATGCATGAATAACAGAAGAAGACATCAGGGAGGAGATAAAAAAAGTTCTTAGAGATAAATGTGAACTCCAATACTACACATCAAAATCTCTGGGATACTATAAAGGCAGTACTAAGAAGAAAGTTCTTTGCATTAAGCTCATTCATTAAAAGAATAAAAAGTCAACAAATAAATGACCTGACATTATAACTCAAAGCCCTAAAAAAGAGGAACAAACTAACACCAATAGAAGCAGAAGACAGGAAATAACTAAAATTAGGGATGAAATCAATGAAATTAAAACAAAAGAAACAATTCAAAAAATTGACAAAGCAAAAAATTAGTTCTTTGAAAAAATAAATAAAATTGACAAACCCTTAGCCACCTTAACAAAAATTTGTAATGAAAAAGGAAATATCACAACAGACACTACTGAAATACAGAAGATAATTAGAAAATATTTTTGAAAATTTATACTCCAGTAAAAGAGAAACCTCAAAGACATTGACAAATTTCTAGAGGCATATGACCTACCCAAACTGAACCAGGAGGACATACAAAACTTAAACGGATCAATTTCAAGCAAGGAAACAAAAGATACCATCAAAAGCCTACCAACCAAGAAAAGCCCAGAACCAGAAGGATTCTCGGCCGAGTTCTACAAGACTTACAAAGAAGAATTAATACCAATACTCTTCAAATTATTCCATGAAATAAAAAAGGAGGAACCCTTCCAAACTCATTCTACAAGGCTATAATTACCCTGATACCAAAACCAGACAAAGACACATCAAAGAAAGAAAATTTCAGAACAATATCCCTGATGAACACAGATGCAAAAATTCTCAAGAAAATTTTGACAAATCACATAAAAAACATATTTTAAAAATAGTGCACTATGATCAAGTGGGGTTCATTCTAGAGATATAAGGTTGGTTCAACATACAGAAATCAGTAAACGTAATCCATCATATCAATAGACTTACAGATAATAACCATATGATTTTATCAATTGATGCAGAAAAAGCATTTGACAAAATACAGCACTCTTTCATGTTTAAAACACTAGAAAAGCTAGGGATATTAGGAACATACCTCAACATTGTAAAAGCTATCTATGCTAAACCCAAGGCCAACATCATACTAAATGGAGAAAAACTGGAAGCCTTCCTTCTAAAAATGGGAACATGATAGAGATGCCCTTTTTCACTACTTCTATTCAATATAGTTTTTGAAACTCTAGCCAGAGCAATTAGTTAGACAGAAGAAATTAAAGGGATACTAGTAGGAAAAGAAGAACTTAAACTATTATTATTTGTAGACAACATGATACTAACTTAAAGGATCTACAAAATTCCACCAGAAAACATCTATAATTAATAAATGAATTCAGCAAAGTAGCAGAATATAGAATCAATATCCATAAATCAAATGCATTTCTATACATCAGTGATGAATTCTCTGAAAGAGAAATTAGGAAAACTACTCCATTCACTATAGCCTCAAAAAATAAATAAAATACCTGGGAAGCAATCTAATAAGAGAGATGAAAGACCTCAACAATAAAAACTACAGAACACTAAAGAAAGAAATTGAACAAGACCTTAGAAGATGGAGAGATCTCCCATGCTCTTGGATAGGTAGAATCAATATTGTCAAAATGGCCATACTACCCAAAGTGCTATCCAGATTCAATGTGATTCCAACTAAAATCCCAACATCATTCCTTATAGAAATAAAAAAAGCAATCATGAAACCCATTTGGAAAAATAAGAGACCCACAATAGCCAAAGCAATCCTTAGCAAGAAGAGTGAAGCAGGAGGCATCACAATACCAGAACTTAAACTATACTACAAAGCTAGAGTAAAAAATACAGCATGGCATTGGCACCAAAATAGACATGTAAACCAATGGTACAGAATAGAAGACACAGAGAAAAACCCACATAAATACAGTTATCTCATACTAGACATAGGCACCAAAAACATACATTGAAGAAAAGATAGCCTTTTCAACAAATGGTGCTGGGAAAACTGGAAATCTATAATCAGCAAAATGAAACTAAATCCCTATCTCTCACCATGCACAAAACTCAACTCAAAGTGGATCAAAGATCTAGGAATTAGACCAAAGACTCTACGCCTAATAGAAGAAAAGTAGGCCCAAATCTTCATCACGTCGGATTAGGCCCCGACTTCCTGAACAAGACTCCTAAAGCTCAAGAAATAAAATCAAGAATCAATAAATGTGATGGATGCAAACTAAAAAGCTTCTTCTCAGAAAACAATCAATGAGGTGAACAGAGAGCCTACATTTTGGTAACAAATCTTTGCCATGCGCACATCAGATAGAGCACTGATCTCCAAGATATTTAAAGAACTCAAACAACTTAACACCAAAAAAACAAACAACCCAATAAATAAATGGGCTAAGGAGCTGAACAGACACTTCTCAGAAGAAGAAATATAGTTGATCAACAAATATATGAAAAAAATGTTTAACATCTCTAGTAGTTAGAGAAATGCAAATCAAAACTACTCTAAGATTTTATCACACTCCAGTCAGAATGACAGTTATCAAGAATACAAGCAACAGTAAGTGTTGGCGAGGATGTGAAGGAAAAGGCATATTCATACATTACTGGTGGGACTGCAAATTGGTGCAACTCATCTGGGAAGCAGTATGGAGATTCCTTAGAAAACTTGGAATGGAACCACCATTTGACCCAGCTATCTCACCTTGGTATATGAACTAAAGATTTAAAAACAGCATACTACAGTAACGCAGCCACTTCAATGTTTACAGCATCACAATTCACAATTGCTAAACTGTGGAAATAACCTGGATACTCTTCAATAGATTAATGAATAAAGAAACTGTGGTATATATACACAATGGATATTACTCAACATTGAAAGAGAATAAAATCATGGCATTTGCAGGTAAATGAATGGAGTTAGAGAATATCATGCTAAGTAAAGTAAGTCAATCCCAAAAAAACCAAAGGCCAAGTGTTTTCTCTGATTAGTGGGTGCTGATCCATAATAGGGGTGGGGGTGGGGAGCATAGAAGAAATGGAGGAACTTTGGATGGGGCAAAGGGGAGGGAGAGAATAGGAAGGGGCATGGGGATAGAAAAGATGGTGGAATGAGCTGGACATCATTACTCTAGGTACATGTATGAAGATATGAATGGTGTGACTCTACCCTGTGCACAACCAGAGAAATGAAAAATTGTGCTCTATATGTGTACTGTGAATTGAAATGCATTCTGCTGTGTTAAAAAAATAAAAAACTAAAAAAGACCAAAAAAAAGAATTAAAGTCATCCTACTATATACATATTCATGTTCATAGTAGCAAAAGGCATAATAGCCAAACTATGGAACCAGCCTAAGTGTCCATCAATGGATGCATGAACAAAAAACAATGTGGTATATATACACAATGGAGTTTTATTAAGCCATAAACAAAAATGAAATTATGTCATTTGCAGGAAAATTCATGAAATTTGAGAACATTATGTTAAGTAAAATAAGCCAAACAGAAACTCAAGGGTTGTATGTTTTCTCTCATATGTGGAAGTTAGAGAGAAAAATGGAAAAGAAAGGATGGTACCTCATGAAAATCAAGGGAGATCAGTAGAGGAAAGGGACAAAGGAGTGGGTGATAGTGAGGGAGGGAGAAATACTAGGGAGTGATATTAGCCAAATTAGATTGTTATATAGTGTGCCTCTGCAAATATGTAACAAATCCCACATTATGTACAGCTATAATGCACCAATAAACATATAAAAAATTAAAATAATTAAATGCCACATAAAATAGTTTAGAGGGAATAGAAAAGGAGAAGAGAAAAAAGCTTAAGTTTGGTAGAAATATAAGTAATAGTTCCCAGCACTTGTTTCATGGGATGTAAAGTGTGGCAAGCAGGCAATGTCCTGCTGAGTTACTCCATTACACGTAGCACTGTGTTCCAGCTGTGCCTACTTTTGAGTTACTCCATTTTGTGTACAAATGCAATGACAGAAATGATTCTACACCTTGTTTGTTCAAGTAAACAATTGCTATCTGCACAGCGCAACCATAAGTCACAAACTGATAAAGTAAATGTGCTAATAAAAATGACCACCTATGAACTTCTTAAATTGAATCACAGGCATATGAATGTATATTAACTCCATATCAGGAAAACTAGGACCACAAACTTATCAAACACATCAGAATGTTCACCTGAGACCCACAAGAGGAGGAGCTCCCCAAGACTGACTGCTACAGTACACTCGGACCTGTCATCAGACCATCCAGAGAACACATCATAAGGTTGACAGACAAAAAACCTCCAACTCTCTGTCCCCAGGCTTCAGCTGGGCTTGATTTCCCTTCCTGACATTATGTGGACTGTCTGCCCTCACGACGCAGATTTAGAATTAAGGTCCAGGCTGTGCATGAGTTTGACTGGTGATCTTATCTGACTACCTGCAGAGACTCTGTAGCATCTGCACCTGCTTTTTGTCTTTGCTCTCAGTGTGACCTCCTAAACTTGTAGCTATTTAACCCTTTCTTTGTCTATTTTATATAGTTATATTTATATATATTATGTATTTTTGTGCACATATTTTGTAAATGTGATGTGTGACTTGAGTGTCATAGATATTAGTATTAAGATTGCAAGGGAATAAAAGGAGTTGTGATTGCCTGAACTATGACTACCAGGTGACCCACAAGTACTTGGTGACTAGCAACCGATGAAAGTAATATAGCTTATGAATTTATTGTTATTCAATAAATTTTGACATTGTGGAAGGCATAAATGTGTTTGGTCTGTGTTGATGACATAGCTCACTCACCACATAAAGAATAACATGAAAAATAATAGCCTGAGTGTCTAAGATGAGAGAGGCAACATTACTAGAAACAGTTAAGTCAGAGAGAGATGGAGTGATAAAATGTGAGTTTGAGAAGCTGGTTTATGCCAGGCTAAACTGAATTATTTCTTGCCACACAAAGATATTGTACTCTTACTTGAGAAGTCTCAAAGCCAGTTCATATTTCAGCCTGAGCTGTCTAGAACTAAACTGTGAGTTAAGAGAATGCAAAGGAGAAAATGGGTCATAACAGAGAATCCAGAAAAACGCTTGATAACACCTCAGTAGGGCATAGGTGTGGACCCATTGAGATGGTTGGAAGCAGCCATGGTGGGAGATACAAACCAGTCTTGGTGTATCACAGGCAGCCCTTCTCCAAAGCCAAGAGCACAGTTCATCTGCCCTGAGGAAATCATAGAAAGAATAAAGGTACTGAGAATGGAAAATAGATCAAGGACTTTTGGGGGTTCAGAGATTGTTGATCTTTCTAGTTCAGAAAGAGAAATAAAGCTGGCATAATTGTCCAAGTGCACATATTCTATTAGGCTTATACATATAACAGGAAGCATTATAAATAACAATGACTTTTTAAAAAGGAATCTTTAAATTTCTAGTTCACTGATACTTATTAAGGGCAGTAAGGTGTCTAGTTATAGTTTGAAGTATATATTCTAGAAAACTGTATTAGCCACATTTGAAAATTCTTTTTCTAAGCAACAAAAATGGAAATTTCTTGTTTATTAAATGAATACAGTTGCAGAAATTACCAACAAACAGAAAAAAAAAAGAGTTACAGAAGATGCTACTGGAAAGGTGTTGCTTCCTTCATTTAATGACATCTTCTGTTTGGCACCAGAATAAGTGAAAAATATGTGGCCTCACCTATATGAAGATTAGGGGAGAAAATAAGATAATCAACAAATAAATAGATGAAACAAGTAAGAACAAGGTGCAATGGTAGAAAATAATGGAGAGTTTCTATTTTAGATAGGGTGGTCACAGAATCCCTCTGAGAAACTGACATGTAGGTAGAGACCTGAGAAAGAGCCAACTTTAGAAGAACTGGGGGGAAGAGTGTTCCACCAATGCAAATGGTATGAGACCACACATTGGAAAAGCACTCAGCACACCCAAGGACCTGAAGGAAAGACCACCCCAACTGGAGGAATGTGAGGGAGGACCAGAGCCACAAGATGGAGCTGCAAAGCACAGCGGGAGAGAGACTGGACAACACTAGATAGGATTTCACCGAGTTTAGAACTATTTCTAACAGAGATTTCCCATTGTACTCCGAAACTGAAGCAGTTTAAACTGGGAACATGATTCAATTTTCTTGCTTAAAAAATTTATCTTTTTGCTCTACGGATAATAAATAGCACAGAGCTTTGCAAATTCTGGTCACTCAGTAAATGGCTAAAATGGAAGATGGGAGGCCTGTCCCATCATCCAGGTGAGAGATGAGGTCAAGAGAATAGAATACACTTAAGAGACATTTGAGATAGAACTGACAGGAATTAGGTGTAGATTGGAATAGAGAGGTAATGGAAAGGAAGGAATTGGGACTGACTCTCAGTGTAGTAACTTAAACGAGTTTAAGTTGGATGATGGTGCCTTTAACTAGCTAGAGAAGATGGGAGTGGGTTTAGGGAGGGAGTCAAGAGCTCGGTTTTGAGCAAGTCAGGATTGGAATGACTGTGAGCATGTTCCTGGGGCACTAAGTTGTGTACATGGGTCTGAGGCTGGAAAAGAGATTTCAGTTAGGCAGAAGAATAGAGAAAGAAGAGAGATTTCCATGTAGAAATGAGGAAGAGGAAGAGAAACCTGCCAGCAGTCATTATCACTGCCACCACACGTGCCCAACACGCTCATTCTGCACCAAGTCTATCCCTGCCTGCCTAAAGCATGATCCTGAAGTTCCCGGCATCCCTTCCTGTTTTCGTTATACCTTCACCACCCTTCACACCCTGGAAGACACCGTTCACCTGTTTCGGGTGTCAAGGTTGGGCTAGCCACATAAAATGAGATGGAAAACATATGCTTTTTTTCTATTTTCTAGACTAGGATGGGTAAGATTGGAATTATTTCCTCCTTAATACATTTGATAAGGATCACATGGAAGACCTTAATGAGTTGGAGTTTTCTTAATTGGACAGTTTTCAATTACTGATTCAGTTTCCTTAACAGTTATAGAAATACTCTAGTTAAATCTTAATTGTCAATCCTAAGGCAAAAACACAGTTAAGTACTGACTGAACACTATTTTTATAAGCTAGTTTTATTTTTATATGTACATATATAAGTACATATATGTGCTTAATATATATGTATATATTAAGCTTATAAAAATTTTAAATATACAATATATACAATTTTAATATATAATAATGTATATGTGTATATGTATTAGTTGCTTAATATATATATACATATATGTACATATATTATTTTTAGAGGGAATTAAAAGAACAATAGATTGGGTTTAGTTGCATTAAATTATTATTATTAAATTTACAATTTCAGAATCTATATCAAATGATATCAATGAAAGGCACTGGATAGCTGACCAGAAAAGGCAAGATGAAATTTTTACCATAGATAATGTAATGGACTATTTATGTTCCTCTCTGGATTTGCTCAGCCAAGAGTTTCTGCTGACTGGTGCTACTGGCAATCCTACTAAGACCATCTTGCACAGATTACACTGTTGAAAGCCGCAAAGAGGAATGCTCTGGTTGGCATTTGCTTCGCTGGCTCACTCCTCTCAGCTCTTGCTCATGCAGAGGATGCTGCTCCTCCTGTTTGAATTCAGATTCCCAAGCCAGTGCTAGAGGGGCCACCTGGCACAAACTGGATGTGCAGTATCATTGACATCCGCAGGGCACGTGTTGACTAACAAAATATGAAAACGGCAACATTTTTTTCCTCTTTCTCTTCCTAACCTGAGACTGATTTGAGGCACAGTAATTCTATAGCCTCTGTGCGAATGTTTCATAAAACCAAGTAGCCTCTTGAATACATTTCAAACCTCTGGCCAGCTCAGCAACCCACCCCGCTATGTTTTCTATCTGTCCCTGCTTGTCACAATCTCTCTCTCCTCGCTCCTGACCCTAGGACTGTGGATGACAATTAAGTCTTAACATGTAAGATTGTGTCTCTGAGTGTTTTCTAAGGAATCTGGGCTAAGGTAGGTAGTCAAGTATTATTATGTATTTTAGGTTAAAAATATTATTTCTCACTCTTTCCGCAGGGTGCTGTCTTACCTCATACATTCATCATTACAATTACTGTCTCACAAACATGTTTAACTCCATTGCTTCTTTCTTTGCTCACACTTGCTTGTCAAAACCCAAGCATTTCTGTCCTTTCCTTTTTTCATTCCTTCTTTCCTTCTCCTTTAAAAATTCATTTTTAACTGTGAAATGTAATACACATGTAAAATTGAGATACAAATGTATGATTTTTTAAAAATTTTTTGTAGTTATAGATGGACAGAATGCCTTTATTTTATTTATTTTTATGTGGTACTAAGGATTGAACCCAATGCCTTACATGTGCTAGGCAAGCACTCTGCCACTGAGCTATAGCCCCAGCCCAAATGTATGTTTTAATTATTACAAACTGCCCAAATCAAGAAATAGAGTATCATCAGGACCCGTGAAGCCATAACATCCCATTCTGATGAAAATTTCACTCCCAGCCCCTCCGAGTAAAGCATTTTCCTAGTTTTAGCTACTAATATCTATCAACAATTCATCAAAATAGCAAATGGCATTGGAATTGCCTTTCTTTGACACCCAGAAGTAGAGTTTCTCAGACCTGAAGCTTTGTGATGATTCTGTGCACAACTTAAGACCAAAAGTTTAACAAAAATAAGCCAACTTCTTAGTCCAGGAAATCACAAAATCTTCAATCACCATAATATGAAAAAGGATGTCACATTTGCTTTTTACAATTCAGGGTTACTTGGACGATGTCAGTTTCATCCTCAAGAACATACTCTGTGACAAAAAGAATGTGGAAACAAAGAGTGACTCTAGCCAAAAAGCAGACTGAAGACAGTTCTATTCTAGGATCTGCAATTAAGTCACCACTACTCTAAGGAAGTGCTTACATTTTCTCTTTTTCAGCAAAATAATACATCTACGACATCATCAACAACCCTGACAACCAAGGCAAACAGACAGGTATTGATCTGCCTTCCTGAGGACCAGGGGCTTCAGTGAATCAGAGTTCTGGGAAAAGTCCTTTAAACACTCAGTTTTACAACTAACCTATGACATTCTTCTGGCTCTTTCTCTCTGGGCCTTGGTAGTTTGCAAGTGGGATGTGTGGAAATTTTCACCAGTCAAGGAGCAAGTGTGCATCTTTTTTTTCCTTCTGCAAAAATAATGGGGAAAAGACTCAAATCAACACGGAAATACTTTTTAAATTTTTTAAATTATCCTCACCACTCTCTCCCCAGTTCCACCCTATAATACCCCTGTACACATTTTCCCACACCTTTTTCTTACAAACAGACTGGAACACAAATACACATGTACAGAATTTCTGGGTTTTCCATGTATCCACAAATGGAATCTTCTTAAACATAATATTCTGTCAATCACTTTTACTGGCTTTACATATATTATGGACATAACTCTAGATTAATAAACATAGAACAGATTTATTCTTATTAATAGATGAATAATATACCCTAATATGGATGCAATAAAATGTTTTTAAACATTTCCATATTGAAGTATGTTCAGTTTGCTTTTTACAAATAATGTATCAATAAAACTTCTTATGTATTAGTTTTTACTTTACAGATTTCCAAAAAGGGAAGCCTGAGTCAAAGAGTACCTGTATAGCCTACTTCTTAAATATTATAGTAATTTATAGCCCTACTGTAGAAAGAAATGAGCAAACATTCTCATTCTCTCAATGGCTACGGTTACTCTTTAATAGTTACCAAACTGATAGGTGGAAAGTGGTATCTCATGGTTACTTAACTTGCATTTCCCTAACTATTTATGACATTTAACATCTCTTGTATGGTGTTTATTCTATTTTTATTGGTTTGTTTAGACTTTTAATTTCCTAACTTAAGTTTAATTTTTGTTATCAATTCATGGGAGATCTTTGAAGATATACCCTCTTATTTAGCAAATGGTAATGTCCCTCAAAACTTTCCTACAAATTTCCATGTATGATGCAAAGTTTCTTCTGTGGTTCTCTTTTACTTTTGCTTATGATGTCTTTGCATTCATTTTTTAGAATTTTTATGCAACTGTGTTAGAGACTATGACTTGCTCACCAAAATTCATGCTGTCTCCTTATTTGACACATGACTAAATTATACCACCCTGCTCCCTTATGTTAGTTGTAGCCTGGAGAGTCACTTTTACCAATGTACTATAACCATAAGCAGTGAGTATCTCTTCCCAGATTGAGGACCTAAAACATACATAACTACAGGCTGCAGATGTAGCTCAGTGGTAGAGCACTCGTCTAACATAGGTGAGACCATGGCTTCAATCCCCAGTACTGTACAAAACAAAAACAAAAACACAAATGAATGAAAAATAGCCATGTCCTTCCATGGACTCACCTGCACATGACCTCCCAGTTTTTCATGGAGAGGATAATATACCCTAGGAGATGACTAAGCCACATGTTTCAGTTGGGGTCCAATGAGGACTTAGGTGAGAAAACTAATATAAAGAATTATTAAACTCTGACAAATTAGGGACTGTAAGATACAGTCATCCCTCTCTGTCTACAGATAATTGATTCCAAAACCCCATGTGGATTTCAAAATCCACAGTGCTCAAGTTCCTTATATTAAATGGCATACTATTGGCATATAACCTACGCACATGCTCCTACATACTTTAAATCATCTCTAGATTATTTATAATAATATAGTGTAAATGTTCTGTATAACAACAGTATACTTAGTTATAATAGTTATAATCTAGTTATACTAGATTATTTAGGAAATAATGACACAAAAAGTCTGTACACAGGCACAATTCTCTTTTTCAAGCATTTTGGAACCCTAATTGGTGGGATCCACAGATGTAGAACCTGTGGTCAAAGAGAACCAACTGTATAAGGAAACACAACAGTACCCTATGGATGAGGGAGAGTGCCCAAACAAAGCCAAAATTAGAAGGGAGCACCCAGGTCCTTGGGGTTCAGACCTGGTTGAGAAGTATAGCTCAGCCTAGTAGATAGTAGTAATTTTCATTCATTTGCCCAAGCCAGACCTTTCACAGTCACTGGGCAAGCAGGAAGCAGTCCTCCAGAAAGAAATAAGCACAGGGATCAGTAGTGAGAAGCCAGATAGCCTAGGTATGCAGAAGTCTGAGAGCCTGGGGCACAGGTCTGCAAAGGGAATGCTTCCTGTGCAGGCAGGAAGCATTCAGGAACTGATTTCACATGAACAGGGCCACAGAATGATCACCACCAGGCCAGTATGAGGCCATAAAGTTGCAAGGAATCTTATTCTGGGTGCATGGTTGGGACAGAACTACATTGGATGTCCTCACACCACACTACTGACCCTCAGTGTAGCTGCCAGAAATTGCAGGAAAAGCCCTTTTCTCAAGCAATGTCCCTCCAGCACCCTCTACTGAAAAAGTTTAAAATCTTGCCCACTGTAAAGAGAGGATACCAAAAGAGGAGCCCTATTTAAAGTACAAATGTGGAGCTTACAGGCAGTAAATTGATGACTGGCACTGCAATTTGTTGGCATGGAAAGAGCCTGAGTTCCTGAACTGATCACACAAAACACCAGTGGTCCACCACTACCTGAGTGCAGGTGAGCCTTCAGTGCTCACCTCAAATGTGCTATAGGGGAGAACAATGAGTTCTTATATTCTTTGAGCCACTTGGAGGGAGAAGGCTCCTTGCAATAGCAGTTTGGTTTTTATCCCAACTAATTCAGTAGTCAAATATGCCAGTCTTACATTTTATAGCTTCTGGATTTCCTGCCTTGTTTAAGAAAAATCCTGTAGCTTGATTTAAAAAAAAAAGAGAGAGAGAGCAGATGAAGAGCAGATTAGGAAAAGACTAGTCAAAATAGAACAAATATTTCCACTTTGGTTTTGGCTAGTCAAAAACAACTTCCTGATATAGACAAGCGAAGAGGAAAACACAGACAAAGGAACACCGTGTAAGTAAAGAGCCACAGTTACAAACCACTCTGGCCTCTTTGAGTAGTTTCTATGAACACTTTCCAAAGCACAGACTAAAGCAGCTGCAGAAAGGGAAGGATTTAATATAAAAGAATCAAAATAGTTAGTTCCTTTAGTAGACTAAATGTCTCAACCACTGTATACTAACACTTTATTAAGCAAGAGGCTCCAGCAGTTGGAAACACGAAAGGAAAGGTCAGTAGAAAGTTCTGCTGTCTTCCTCCAGGGGTTATTCTCAGCTACCTCTCAGATCTAACATTAGGATTGCTACAGCCTCTGAACTTGACTGCCATCCTCCTCTAGCATCTTTTTTTACTATTTTGTGAGAAGGGAATGTGGGCCTTTTAGATAAAGTCAGTCAACATTGGTAGTTGTGCTGTATGTGCACATTGTATTGCCTGGCCACTGTGGGAAAATATAAAGGAAAAATAGACCCTCATCCTGATCCAAAAGCATTTATGGGCTATCAGGGAATCCGAACAACACATGAGCAATACAGAACAGACAGACCAAAAGAACACATCGCTAATAAAATCACCCATTGTAACAAGTGCCCACCAGTTGTAAAAACAATGAAGAGATTCAAAATGAACACATTTCAAATCCCCTTCCTTGTGCATGCCAGAAAAAATAACAGTGTGTATTTAGGAATAATGGCTGACTAATTAAGGTCATCAAAGACATGATAAATGTTGATGTTGGTGCTTTTTGCATTTAATGAATTTATTAGGTTTCATTCATTTAGTCTAAATAATAACAAAATCCACCAGCAAATATCACCTGCTTACTATTGTTTTGTTTTGTTCTAAAACTCTGTTCTGAAAATTCAGGCTTAAATCTGGGAGTACTGAAAACAAAATCACCCAGCCTTGCTCAACACCTTAATCACATCTTTCTACCTTCCTCCCTAGAGGAGTTCGCTACCTACCTTTCCCTACCTACCTCGTGAATTTCTGCTATCCTTCAGACTTGGTTCAAAATGTACTCCTCCAATGGGCCTTTTCTGCGTTCCTCTAGACAGAATTAATTCTCCAACTAATTAATTAGTTGGAATTAATTCTGCAACTGTGTTGACATTGCACTTTGGAAACACTATAAGTCTTCATCTCCTGCTGACCCATGGCCAGGATTTTTATCTTAGACATTGATATTTTCAATGTGTGGAATTTTTAAATGGCCAATGAAAGTTTATTAAATTAATAAATTTTTCACTTTTGCTATATTGCCTCCATAGTCTAATGTCAGGATTTCAAATTCTTAAAATGTTTCATGAAAAGACTAATAATATTCCAGTAAAAGAGCTTGTTGGTTTGTATTTAGAGCAGTGCTTAAAAGTTCTGCCCATTGCAGTCTTGAGTTATGTCCTGGAAGTACGCCGCCCTCTGCTGGTGTTCTTTCAACAAGCACATCTGTGGTGCCTGCAGGGCTTGGCTGGCCTTTGTTTAGGTGGTGATTCTGACTCCCCATGGTGCTGGGCAGCAGAAAACCACATGATTGCCTACAGAAGGCCAGTAGTGCAGAATGGTAGCTGTCATTTTACACTCTGTGAAGGATAGGCAGGATAACAAATAGGCAGAAGAGAATGGCAAGTGTCTTTTTAAGTATCTTATATAGGACCCTGAACTGCTCAGAACATTTGTACCTGTTTATTTTTTGTCTCATAATTTGAAGTGTCTTTACACCAACCTTGCTAAGACAACATAACTGTAGAGGGGAAACATAAATGCCATTAAAGTTACATGATCCTAGGGAAAGTGAAGAGCTTCAAAGAACTGATGGCTTCAATTTCCCATTCTACAAAAATATAGATTTATAAAATTTATTGACACGAAATAGATCAATATTGTACTATATTAAAATAGCACATAATATACACTGTACTGTGTACATATATGTGTAGCTAGATGAATACACACTCACAAATATATGCTATTTTTCTAATTTTTGTAAATATATATTTTATATGCATGTATCTATAGGAGGAAATGTCAGGAGTAGTAGATCAAAATGCTGATGATTTTCAGCATTAAAAATTTTTTTTTAATAATGGGGATTGAACCCAAGGTGCTCTGCTACTGAGTTACATCCCAGCCCTTTTCATTTTTTATTTTGAGACAGGGTCTCAGTAAGTTGCTGAGGGTCCTGCTAAGTTGCTCAAGCTGGCCTCATGCTTGAAATTCTCCTATCTCAGCCCCGCAAATCACTGAGATTATGGGCATGCACCACCAATGCCTGGCTAGATAGTAAAATTTTTAGCTGCTTCTAATAAAATTTTTTATCATTTATCTGTATTTTCTAATTTTTCTAAATAATCAGGAACTACCTGCATAATGAAAAAAATTAAGAGTAAAAAATTCACAGATAGCATTGCCAGGAGAAACAGTCATAGATAAGACCTAAAGTCAAAATTAAAACTATCCTGCCTAATGCAAGTAAAAACAGTACCCCCATGCAAATGAGAAAAATAGATCTATAGTTGTCAGTTACAGGAAGAAATGTGCTAGGCCCCAGAGGCTGTCTTCTTGAGGAGAGGCAGGCCCTGTGAGACCCCGTTCAGCCCCATTTACCTGGCAATTAATGATTAAGCCAGGCTGTTCTTCATTAAGAAGCCAATGAAGTCAGGCTTCAGCCAATGAAGTCAGGCAACAGTAGTGTTGCCCTAGAAATATGACTTGCTGAAAGGCTGCTTGAGCTATTCCAAAAAGGAACCAAACCACAGGCGCTTACATACCCTAAGAATGCTCAAGAAGGGGGGGCAGGAGAATGGCATGAACACTTGGCAAAGAAAGCTCAGCAATTTTCTTTTTAATTATTGAGATAAGAGTGTGAGTTTGGTTTCATTTAGCTGTTCAAATAGAAATCTATTTAAATATTTAAACAGGAAAGCCTCATGATCTACCATCCTGCCCTCCTGTAACAGCTATGGCCTTTCCACAGAGTTAAATTTTATAGTGGATTTGGTTTGGGAAACTTCTATTTTATGGGTTAGAAATTGATTTCGAGAGCCTTCAGTAGAGTAAAACACACACAATTGTGTATTTGCTCTGGGGGTGAGTCCACACTCCCTCGAAGTACAAACGAAATCTCCTGCTGGTAAACACTAGGATGTTTGGTGTTTGAATTGCTTCTCTTTGAGAGATGCGGTCCTGATAATCTCTTTCACAAACGGTTAAGGGCCCAAACTCCCCCGCACCCCCCCTCCCCAAAGCCTGGCCCTTACTTCCTGAACACTGTCCTGCACTCTTCCTCCATCCTATTTGGGCAAATAAAATTCAACATCAAAGCAACAAATATTTGTCATGTGTGGTCCCCAGGGAAAATTTAACCTCTCAGAGGTGTCCCAATTATCAGACAAACACTTCTGCTCTCTTCCATTACCAAACCCATTCCAGATATCCTTAAATTATGCACCCTTCATGAAGCCATTCCACAGAAAGGGGAAGGGGTGTATGACAACATTTAACTTGTCAGAAGTTTTAGCTCCCAAGGTTTTACTCTGACTAGAATGCCCACTCATTTTTTTCATCCAGCAAAATCCTTGGACCTTGGGGTTCTAGTTTGATTGCTAGTACCAGGCCTTCCCCGAAGCACAGCCTCCCCTAAAAAATGTAACTTGTAATCATTCCCTGATCATCATTCCCAATTGCCATGTACCTGCTTTGGGCAGAGCTCTAACGCTGTATTGCAATTTTTTGTTTACATGTCTGTCTTCCTCTTTTAGACTGAGTTCCCAAGGAAACAAATTGTCTCCACATCATAATGTTCCTAGTCCCTACTGTTCAGTAAATATGCTGAATGAATGAAATGAATGTAACAACCACTACAGAATCCAATTTGTTTGTATACTTTCATATGTACAATAAAGAGATTAACAGAGCCAAAAAGACAGAGCTTTATCTGCACTCTTTTTACAATATGTGATAAATTGGAATTGAACAAGTACTATTTTAATTAATACTCAACAGAATGGCATTTATTAATATTTTGGAATTGGGTAGTGTGAAAGCAGCAATTTTCACTTTAGGGTTTCTCATAGGGAAAATCAGCTTTTCAAGAAGGAAGATTCTGCTAGCAGTTCAAACTCCTTTCACCAAAATCTGTAAAACCAAAACAGCCAGGCAAGAACTGTTTCACATTTTGTCACGCCAAAAATGTGATTCTTTTTCTTGCTATGTTGTGAACTTTCCCACATTGCTTTCTTCAGATGTATGTGCCATAGGTGACTGAGAAAAGAAAAATCTCAGATATCACTGCTGATTCAACAGTGAAAGACCCTGTAAATGTTTATGCTCGCAATTAATTTAGCCTTTTATTTTTCTTTAATCATTTTTCTCTTCCCTGGGAAGCTGATACCTCCAGTAATCATGAATTGTACTCGTCCCCTAAACTCTTCCCTGTTATTATTCCTAAACATTCTATACATAAATTTCTCACCCTAACCTTTGAGATTAATCCCTTTGTTGATTCAGTTTATTTTTGTCTACATCCTGCTAGCCAACAAGAAATCTGGAAAAATATCTTCACTGGTTCAAGTTCACAGTAGCACAAAATGCATTCCACAAAGTACTACAAAACCATCCACAAATCAAAAGAAGCTTCCTGGCTGGTATTTAACAAAGGACTAAAACCACACTAATCTATCATGTCATTTGGTCACCTGTGAAACCAAAGATTTGGGTATGTGGAAATACAAAGTAAAGTCATTGTCCCTATAATTCAGGGGGGGGTTTTTGTTCTGGGTTTGTTTGTTTTTTTTTTTTTTTTTAATCTAACCTGTATTTCCTGAGTATTGCAGATGAACATGGGTGTTAGGTCACTCTGAACAACATACTGACCAAATGGAAGGTTTAGTTCTGGGTTTTTTGTTTTGTTTTGTTTTGTTTTGCTTTTTTACCATACTAAGGATCAAACCCAGGTTGATGCTAGGCAAGCACATACTAGGTGAGTCTTCTACCACTGAGCTACACCCCCACTTCTGTTTCTGATTTATTTGAGACAAGATCTCACTATGTTGCCCAGGTTGGCCTTAAACTTGCAATGCTCCTGCCTCAGCCTCTGATAGTCACTAGGTCTATAGGCATGCACCACCACATCTAGCTAGAAATGGCAGGTTTAAAACCTTTGCAACAACTAATGTCCATCTTTGATAAGCAAATCAGTACACTTTGCTCGTATGGACATTTCTGTTCTCAACTTAAAGTTTTGCTTAACCACTGCACCTCTAAAAGCCCACGACTAATTTCAACCCTCAGGCAGTTGGTACATTCACAGCTTGGTTGAATTTTGCAAAATGATCACTCTTATTGTGTATATTCTAGTTCCCAAGGATAAGAGTTAACATTAATAATGTCTTGATGTGCAAGATCTCCTAATGAAGTGGTACCCATATCAATTTTCTAGTGTGCTGATTAGAGATCAATGTAAATTGATTTATGATTTTATCTGTAATAGACACAAGCAAAGCCTTTGATGGTTTCAAAAAAAGACAGACTATAGAATATGAAGAAACTTATGTTTCCTAAATCAGATGCATAGCAGATTAGCTTTTATTCTGTAAAGAAGAATGAATATACTCCACCTGTTCATCTGTGGCAACCAACAAAACCCTATAATTCCAAATTAGAATTATTATGCAAAGTTGTATTTTTTTCCCTAAACTCTTAGGGGTTATAAGTGGAACAAAAATAGCCTGTGTTCTGAATTTAGAAACAGAACAAGCAGATGTGCCAAAATACAGAACATGATGGACAGCATAACATTAATCTTGTTTCTGAACTTATTTCCCTCTTGGTAAATTTCTTCACAAAGAAAGATTTACTGAGGGAAAGCCCAGTCCTTATTGTGTAATAAAATATTCAGGAGGTTTATGCAGAAACAGGCCATATAACAAAGTTAGAATATTTGGTGGTGGTACCAGGCAGGGGGTTCAGGAGATTTCAAAAAATCATATTAAAGATTTAAACCACTTTGATTTGTCATAAATTTGATATATATCAAATTAGCAAAACATTTACTTTTAATAATGGGTCAAAGTTAATATTGCATCTACTATAGTTATGAATAATTTAAATTCAAATTTCCATGTTTAATCATTTCTGGCTTAAAAAAAGTGAAATGCAATCTCAGGTTGACTGTTTCTCTGATTTCCATGTAAATTACCAGTGTTAATAAGTTTGTTTGTCACTTAATACAGCCTAGAATTTATTTAATTACTGAGTATTCCATCTTACAGTTTTGAATTAATCTTATAAGCTCTTATAAAAACTTTGCAGTATCTAATACCTGGTTCCTTTGCCATATTGGAGTAAAGATTAAGCTTTAAAATATAACAACTAGATTATTTACAAAAATAAAGCCTCAAATTGATATAATTTCAAATGCTTTTTTATGTTTAGTGTTAATACTATTCATCTTGGAAGCTTAATATATTTTTGTTTGTGTTTTGATCAGTACATATGACATGCTTGTTTTAGGTAAGACCTTATTTAATTTAGCAGCAATTCCTATTCTGTAAAAGAAGTGGGCCAGGGAAGGTGAGAGTGGAATAACACAGCTGTCCATAGGAGACGCCAGATGATAAAACAACAGGTGGTCAATTATCTTTACAAATCTGTACCTGAGGACAGAGGAGAAACACTGAGTTCTAAAGAGAAGCCCAGAGGTCATCAACAAGTATCGCTTTCTCAAGAGCTCTGTGTCAAAGAGGATCTCCACACAGATAGGAGAAAGTGAGCCTAAGGCCACACGTGGACCAGGCTTTTATGACACATGGGTCACATCCTGTGTGTCATAAAATCCACAATCCACACTTTTGTTCTCACTCTTTACAAGAAGTGCCACCAAACTGTTCCTTCATTCATTCATTTCTTCATTCAGCACATGTCTATCAAACATCAAGTATGTGCAAGGCACAGTGCAACATGGTCATGCACTAACACTGTAGGATCACGGCTCCCACTTGAGCCCCTCATGTAAGCAGCAGTCTGTGCATGCTCAGACCCCCGGAACCCCCAGGAAAAAGCACACTGATTTCTCAAAATGTCAACATCAGGCACAAAAACTCCACAGAAACCATTCTGAATCAGGACATAACACTGTAGCTGTGTACACTGAATTTCTTCTTTTTATTTTTTATTGGTACATTATAATTATACATAATAGTGTGATTCCTTGTGATATATTTGTGCATGCACATAACATAATTTTCTTATTAGACCTGCTGCCTGATTCTCTTTAAACTAGCCATTTAATCTTCATTAGGGCAATCAAAACTTTCTTTGATGCCTTTCAAATATTGGTGCATGAGTCAGGACTTATATTTTTATGGCTAATTACAGAAATACACAAAATTATTCTCTCCGCCTAAATAAGTTTAAAACGCTTTGTGCTTCAATTCCCCTGTGGTTCATTACACGTGCTGTAGCCAACATCCTCAAGCAGAGTCAAGAACAATGGTAGGCAAGAGTGAGGCAGGAAGCCGCAGTCTGCTGGAGGGAAGCCTCCATACATTTGTTCATTCAATAATCTCCCATGTTCTTCCCCTGGGCCAGGCTCTGTGCCATGTACTGTGGTATAAAGAAAAACAGAACTGCAAGATAAAAATTATCACAAGTTAAATTTTTGCCTCAAGTTGCTCGTGCAGTCTCAGATCAGGCAGACAGGTAAACTGTGAGCATGCAATGAAATAGGTATACAGAGACACATGAACGACACTGCAAAACAGCCTTATAAAACTCCCCTAAAGGTGGGAGAGAGGGCGTCAGAGAGTGTTTCGCAGAGTGACAGTTGAACCAAATCCTCAAACAAGGGCAGCTTTCTGGGTGAGCAAGAGTGGAAAGCAGAGGTAGTGCATTACATCTAACCGTAAGCAGTTTTGATGTAACTAGAAGATGTGGCAGGGATCGGGCTGAAAGGTAAACAAAGGCAGATCACAGAAAGCTTTTAATTCATTACTAAGGATAAGCTTGAGATTTGGGCTAGGAAATCAATTTGGGTGTGGAGCTAGAGGTATAAAATTGGAGAATTTGATTTATGGGTTGAATGTAAAAATGGAATACATTATTTAGGTAGAACTTGCAAAGTCAGACGAGAAGCTGAGAAACTAATCCTTTTGAGCACTGTCATTTAAGAAGCAGGGAGAGAACTAAAAAGTCCACAGGGGGACTTTAAAATGAGCAGCCAGAGAGCAAGAAAGCCAGAAACATGGAAGAACTCACAAAAAAAGTTGAGAAAGAAGTCTCTAGCAATGTCACAAAGAGGTCAAGTGAGATAAGAAAATAAGAGTTCAGTGGACTCAGCAAACATGATTGCTGGTGTAAGGGGAGGGAAGTCAAATTGCAGGAGGATGAGGAATAACCAGGAAATGAGGGAGTGAAAATCCAGCCAGGTTTCATGAAGTGTGAGGCTAGCAAGGACAATGAACCATGAGGCTCGGCTTTTTTTTTTTTTTTTTGAGTTTTTTTTTGCGGGGGGCGGGGGGGTTCTTTTTAGTTATACATAACCGTAAGATTCACTTTGACATGATTTTAAAAGCATGGAATATAATTTGTTCTAACTCAGTCCCCAGCACATCCCCTTCTCTTCTCCTTCCTCCCTCTGTTTCCTTTCCTCTGCTCTACTGATCTTTCTGCTATGTTTTTAATTAGTGTCTCATGGATGTACATGATAGTGAGATTCACTGTGGTATATTCATATATGTATATAGAAAAGTTATATCAGATTCATTCCACTATCTCTCCCCATCCCCTGCCTTCACTCTTCCCTTCTTTCCTCTTTGTCTACTCCACTGATCTTTCTTCTATTTTTTACCCCACCTCCCTTATTTTGGATGAACTTCCACATATCAGAGAAAATTTTCAACCTTAGGCTTTGGGGAACTGGCCTGTTTCAGTTAGTATGACAGCCTCCAGTTCCATCCGTTTACTGACAAATGCTATTATTTCATTCTTCTTTATGGTTGAGTAATATTCCATTTGTATATATACCACAGTTTCTTTATTCATTCATCTGTTGAAGGTCACCTAGGTTGGTTACATACCTTGGCTATTGTGAATTGTACTGCTATAAACATTGATGTGGCTGCATCACCATAGTATGCTGATTTTAAATCTTTTGGATATATCAAAGAGGAGTGGGATAACTCAGTCATATGGTGATTCCATTCCTGGTTTTGTGGGGAATCTCCATACTACTTTCCAGAGTGATATTTAAGATGCAAGAAACAACAGAGCTAGGCATGTAGCTCAAGTGGTGGAACCCTTGCCTAACATACAAGGCCCTAGGTTCCAACCACAGTACTGCAAAAAAGAGATAAAAGATGAATAGAACAAGCATAGGACCAAAGGAGAGGAAGAGCTTCAAAATAAAGGATACTTGAAGCAGGACACTGCAGGAATAGAGTGTCCGAGGCAGTAAGGACAGACAGGACCTACAATCTCAAGAGAGCTAATCTTGAATTCTAGAAAAAGTGGAGGAGGAATCTTAAGGGTACAAGTGTAAACTATTCTGAAAAAAATCAGTGGTGAAAGTGACAAGTGCTCACACCTCCTAGGTCTGGTGAGGAGAAAAGTCAAGGGCAGGGGAAATGAGAAAATTCTAATAAGTTGGGACCCATGTGAAGGCAGTAGGAGAGCTGAAAAGGGCACCTGGAAGAGTCACCTGGCAGCTTTGAGGGTCCCTTTAAGGATTGGAGACTCTGTCTCTTGACATGAATCCACCATGTTTTGGGTTTCTATCTAACTTCAGAGACAACTCCACTGGGTGATCCAGGATTTCACACTGCATGGTAAATGGACAGGAGAAGTTTGAAAAACAAAGGTGGAAAAGAGAAGAAAAGCTATAGCTGAGGCACGGTACTCAGGAGATGTCAAGGAACTGGAAGTCTTCACAAGATCAAGGACCAAGCGTAGAACTTAGAAAGAAAGCAGACAACTGAAAAGACAGAAGGTGACGGTTCAGAAGTAGATGAGCTCCTGGTGGTGACCAGATCCAAAGTGTGTCCATGAGAATGAGTTCCAGAAGCAGAGCAAATGTAGATAATGGCATTGAGATAAAACAATTCCAAGCTAACAGGTTAAGTTTCCTAGGACTTTATTTATTAATGTACTAGGCATAACAACTTAACAACCCTATGAAGTAGGATCTATTAGACTCATCATCTACATTTTATAGATGAGGAAAACTGAGACACAGACAGTCTAAGCAACTTGCCTAAAGTCACAAAGCTATTCTAGAAGGAACAGGAACAGACAATCTGGATCCAGAGTCCCTCCTCCCCACATTACATTATGCTGCTGCTTTCTCTAGAGTGATAGCAGAAAGCCGTCAGGGCATGGGCAGCAAGGCTTAAATCAAATGTTTTTTGTAGAAAGATGGGAGATGAATGGTCATCTAAAGTATAATGAAAGGCTCTCCCTACTATTTGCAGCATTAATCACAGCATTTATTGAGTTTCAATTATGTGCCAGTTTGTGCTATTTCAAAGCAATTGATCCTGGCTGTAGAGTCAGGATTTCATTTCTTCATATTCCTTCCCTGATATATGCACAAAAGGTTTTTATGATGAAAAAAAAACAAATGATACCCTGGTATTCAGACTGCTGGGTAGCAGAATCTTAAGTTAATTGATTCTATAAAAATCCACAGCTTAGCAGCCAAATATATTCATCTGAGAAATAACTGAACAATTCACAGTAGAATCAATGGCTCTGCACACAAAGGAATAAACACTTGGTAATAGTTAACCTCATAACGCACCTGGCAAAACTGAGACACTTCACCCAATGCTACTCAACCCGGCCATCCTACAACAATTTATACTGCAATGTCTTAGAACATCCTAAGGAAAATACCAAGAGATCAGACTCATTTTTAATCCAAATTTGAAATGCCTTCTATAACAGTATGGATACATGGAAGTTTCTCCTTGCTCAAATATTCAACCACATCATGTTGCTTTTGTCCAACAGCTTTTCAATGACATTTACTGAGAATTATACCAAGAATTGTGGCTTAACTGACAGCATTGCATAAATTTTCTGGTACCCGAGTTATTGGTAGAAATAGGCTGTCAATATAGTGTCACAACATATTTTATTCAATATTTGTAGCAATAAACTTCAGAATAAACTATGACATACCATAATTTTTCTGTTAATAGAGAATGGAGTAGCCTGCGTTGTTTATATTTTTATAGCCTCCTTTTAACAACGGTTACAATTTTATCAGTCTTCCCCAAAAAGTCTTTGCAAGCAATGTCTTGTTCCTTCCCACTCTCCATCAAGAAATACTACATTGAAATGTAGCAGAAGTAAGCTAAAAATGTACAGTTAAGAATCCTCCTTCTCTACAATGTGAACAATCTAAACTTGCTAATCAAACACAGGAAACAATTACTGGTATACTAACAAGGATCTCTGGCAGGCAGGATAGCCTTGGGAGGAGAGCTCTAGTTGGAATTCCTGCTCCCATTAACTAGGTATCTTTGAGAACTTACATCATTTGTCTGAGCCTATGTTCTTGTCCATAAAAGAATAACTTCTCATGATTTTTGTGAGAATTACATTAAAGCATTTATTATAGTACTTCATTTATCACAGAGCTAAATAAAATCATTTCTCTTTCCCTTTTAACTTGACCTCTCAGCAGCTCCTGACCTAGCTGGCCTTTCTTCCTTCTTGATACACCCTTTTGTGGGCTTCTCTCATATTTTTCCTTGTCTTCTGGTATCTTAAATGACTTTTTGACTGGCTCTTCCTCATCTACTCAATCTCTAAATGTCAGATTCCTTTGAGCTCAACATTAGGCCATCTTCTACTTTTATCTCTAGACACTCTGACAAGTCAAACTCATCCTTTCACAAGCCTCAAAGAGTATCCACCAAATTACCAGCTCAACTCTTCCTGATTGTAGATTTATATATCCTTGTGTCTACTTGATATCTCAACATGGAGATCTCTCAGACATCCCAAGTCTCTATGTTCAAAATTGAATTTTTAATCTCAACTCTGACTCCAATGTCTGCCCCTTCTCCAAACACTCCTAACCCCAGAAATACCATACCATCTGCCCAGTGACACAAGCCAGCAATCTGAGCATCACCTGACTCTCCCCACTCTCTACACCTAGTCTATTGCCAAGCCCTACCAATCCATAAGATTATTCTCATGTTTCTTTTCAGTTTTAAGGTCTGGGCTTCTTAGAGGTGAGTCCAAAACAGTCAGTCACCTTTAAAAGTCTCTAATTAAGTACTTTTTTCTTGTTTACATATTTTAATTAGTTATCTTTGTATAAAATATCAGAATAGATATGTTTTTGCTCATTTCATTCCACCTCCGATTTGATAATTTTTAAATTTATTTATTTATTTATTCTAATTATTCTAATTACGACAGCAGAATGCATTTTGATTCACTGTACACAAACGGAGCACAACTTTTCATTTCTCTGGTTGTACATGATGTAGAGTCGCAACATGTGCAGTCATACATGTCTAATTAAGCATTTTAAAGATTATTTTTAAAAGAAGGGTTTAATTCCTGGGCACGGGAGTATGCACCTATAATCCCAGCAACTCTAGAGGCTGAGGCAAGAGGATCAGAAGTTTGAGTCCAGCCTCAGCAACTGAGCAAGACCCTATCTCAAAATAAAATAAATAAATGCAAGGGCTAGCGATGTAGTTCCATGGAACTAGCTGCCCATTATTTCCCCTAAGAGCACCAAGCAAATCTCCATAGAAACATCAGCCTTTCCTGATTGTTAAGAGAGGCCAAGATCAATGCATCATAGCAATGCAAATGACTTAGAATCAATGATTAGACATCTCTCATCTTGAAAGTCCTCCCAACACCCCTCCACCAGGAATTTCTCATTGGCCACCACTATCCATTTACTCCAGAGTCCTGACACATTGCTTAATCTCTCTCCTCCTTTTTGTTCCCACCTTTCTTCTCTCTTCTACTGTTCTTGGCTTTGCTCAAACTGCAGTCTTGATTTTTTTTATATATGTCAGATAATTTGTTTCTTCTCCCCTTTCAATCTGTCAATGCACTCCCAACTGCTTACCAAGCTATTTTCTAAACTAAACAATTCCTTCCATGGAACTCAATATTTGGCTATTAGCTACCAAAGCTAAAGTAATTCAATATTTTATAGCAATTGAGTTCTTCTGAAGGGAAGTGTCTCTTTTTTTTGGTACCGGGGATTGAACTCAGGGGTACTCAACCACTGAGCCACATCCCCAGCCCTATTTGTGTTTTATGTAGAGACAGGATATCACTGAATTGCTTAGTGCCTCGCCTTTGCTGAGGCTGGCTTTGAACTTGTTCTCTAGTCTCAGCCTCCCAAAGTGCTGGGATTATAGGCATGTACCACCACACCTGGCTAGAAGTGTCTTTCTTTAGAAAACTTTAATTATAGAACCTCTTTGTTTTATTTCAAAACATATTCTAGGATTTGTGTTTCACAGAACTCTTTTGAATCACAAATTTAAAGAAAGAAATAATACAGAAGGAAACTGGCATCCCACAGTAAGAGAATGTTGGGAACCGCATATACGAAAACTATAGCTGCTACTTACACAATCCTAATGTGACCCAGGACTTCATACTTATAGGAAAAGTATACATCCCGTCAATAGTTAGACCAGTAGTTTGATAAATAAAAATTTCCTACAGAATCTCCTCTCTTTCCCCTGATCCCCATGCATACACTTTCCCAGGTTTGTTCCCCACCAGTTCCCCACTAGGAATCTGCTCAACAGAGCTTTGAACTCCTATATGCAGGTGGTTGCCTGAGATCCCAGAATCACTCAGCTCTGGGTTGACCATAGTACACTATGTTCAATGGCACTGTGCTCCAGGACACATGGTTGGGCTTCCACTCAAATTACTGCGCACACTACTGCCCTACTCCAGACCATTAGGGCTGCACTGGCTGTGCTCTTATGCTCCCAAACCAGCCACTCAGACTCTGAAGGAGCATCAGTCATCACTATACTTTTGACCCATATACTCCTTGATCTCTCCCAATGCTCAGCTCCTCCTAAAGGTCCTGGCTTATCTCCTTCTTCTCAAAATTACCCATTTTTAGAGTAGTCCCTAAACAGCTGCTTTTCCCACACTACTAGGACCCTTTTAGGATTTTATGCTCAAAACTAGCTCTTCCTCTCTAGGCACAAGGACCTGCCACTTGATTTTATAAATAAAGTTTTACTGGAAAACAAACACACTGATTCACTTACATACTGTCTGTGGTTGCTTCCTATCATAAGATCAGAAGTGAATATTTGACAGAGGACTTATAGCGGCACCCCCTGCCTGCCCCACTAAAGCCTACAATATTTACTTTTTGGCCCTTTACAGTAAATTTTTTGACCCTTTCTATAGATGAAAAAACTGAACATTATTTTCAATTTAGTCGGCATAATGTGAGTAGGACTATCTTGGTCTACCAGACTGGCAATCTAGTCTGCAAAAATAGCTAGATAAGAAAGGATAAAATCCTATTCTGACACATGCCTGGAATACTGCAGGCCACTGGGATTATGAAACATAAATAGACAAAAATTTCAAAACTGCATGGAAATGATAACCCCAAAATGAGAGTCATGACCATCTCTGGGTAACAGGAGAATGTGCTCAGGGAAAAATAGAGAGGATTTCAACTGCATTTTTAACAAAGGGCTTTTAAAGCTAACTGGTAAGTGAAAGTGGGTTCATTTCTTTGCACATGCTATGTATCTTCCAAATCTATTCCATCTTCTCTGTCCTGCCCTAAACCATGGGAGGCTGATCTATTTGGCCCTCATCAAAGGTATCTTTGTCTCCCGTCTTCTGACTGTATTTAGTAGATAGGAAGCCACAGCAGGACCCAGAGACACAAAACGAAGTAAGAGTATTTATTCCCCCAACTTCCTGTAGACTGGGTGTGACCCATGACTAAAAGCCACAGCTCCTAGCAGGTTCCACACAGCCCTCTTTGTCTCCAGTAATTGCTCCTCCTCTAAACCCTTCGGATTAGTTATCTACTGCTATATAACAAGTGGCTACAAAACTTGCAGCTTAAAACAAAAAAAAATATTTATTATCTCACAGTTTCTGAGTGATTTCGTCAAAAGGTCTCTTGTAAGACAATGCTCAAGGCCTTAGCTGAAGTTATGATTTCACCCAAAAGCTCAGCTGAGGGAGGATCTACTTCCAACCCTCTAAACAGTGTAGACAGGATTCCATTCTCCACAGATTGCTGGACTGAGGCATCCCTCATTCAAATCATGGCAAATAACTTCACTTAGAGCAAGCAAGACCACAACAAGCAAGTAGAAGCCACAGCCTTTTTGTAACCTAATCTCAGAAGTAGCATTTCATTACTATTGGCATGTTCTATTCATTAGAAGCAAATGACTGGGTTCAGCCCACACTCAAGGAAGGGAACACATAAGAGTGTAAACAGCATACTTCTTGGGAAATGGGATCCAATGGAGACCATCTTAGCAACAGCTTATCATTCCCCTTTAGGCTTGGAGATAACAACCCACTCATTCTAGCCCTACAGTCACTGAAACAACACAGGTGTCCCCAAACCCTTTAAGCTCACCTCAATTTCAGTTTTCCAGGATCCTGATTTTAAAGTATAATAAAATATAATCAATAAGAGAAAATCAGCTACAAATTAACTTGGATCCAAAAGAATCAAAGACTAACATTCAGAGGGTTTGAAGGCTACAGGAATAATATTTAAATGCCCAAGGGCTGAGACTTCATTTTACCAAACAACTCAGTGTAAAAGACAACAGTAAAAGTAACCTGAATAAGGACACATATAGCCAAAAAGAGAAGAGAATAAGGTTCAAATAAGACTTTTCCATTACAAGTAATTCTAATATTTCCTTGGTCCCTACACAAGAAGTGGGATTTGTTCTGATAGAACAAGGAAAGATAAGAGGGCAAAAAAAGAAAGTGGGAACTAGAAAGAAATATAAAAGCAATGATGAAAATTAATCATAACATCTGGAAACATTTAGATGACATTTATGGGAGCAGAGACAAATTCCACTAGAACTAATTACCTTATTTTCAACTTTGACTTTACATAAAGGATGAATCTAGAGAACAGAATAAACATTTATTTACCTTTAATGAAATGATTTTCAGGTCATAGTGCATAGCTGTCTCTCAAGTTGAAGAAAAATCTTTCCATTTCTAACATTTTTGCCAATGCCATCGTCAATCCCTGCCAACTCACTAATCTGAAGTTTAGTAGCAATGCTAAAATAATTTACATTTTTATTAAAAATTCTTACACATTTTAGAGAATTATTTTTATTCTAATAGTATCTAACATGCTCTGAAAAAGAAATGGGAGGCAAGACTTTACATGTTAATTCAACACCTACAGATATTTGCAAGATCCCTTGTAGTAGCTCAGGAAGGGGAAACAGAATGAGACCATCATTTGCATCCTCTCCTTTTTCTCTCCTTCACCCAAGTATAATTCTCCAAGTCAGAGTGGAAACAGCTGGTTTCTGGGATGTCTAGGCATAGTCAACAGTTGCAAATATAATAAATAAATATAAAATGGATAGAAGCTTTTATCTTTAGAAATTGGATGAGTTATGAGTTCCCTAATTTTCCAGAGTCTTAAGTAAAATATGGCTACTTTTGAAAGATGTTGCTATTTATAAAATACATTCTATGATACAATATGAAGAGAAAATCATATTTTTAAGTCAAGGACAATTTTCAAAATTAGTATAAGTTTATTACTAGGGGACTAACCTACATTAATAATAAGCACTTGCACATAAAAGTTTACCTATGACATTACATACCAAGTATATAATTAAAATAACAGCTTTCTCATTGCAACCATCTGAAAAATTTATGCTATTACATTTTACAATAACAAATTCTTCCAACTCTGAGGAAGTTGGAATACAGTAAGTGTCAGTGGCCATTTAAATAAAATTCCCTAAGGAAGCTCACTGTCTGCAATGGAAACTCAGCAGTCATGTTTGTTAGTAGGCTGTAGATGCATAAACACATCAATACTAATAAATCACCTCAGATCACTATGCTGAGAGGACTCCTGGGGATACACCAGTGGCAGAACCATCCCACTTTCTCCATCTGTACTAATTGGCTTCATATCTATCTCATTACTTCCTTTTTTAGATTATTTATTAAGAGGGGACATCATTTGCTTAATATTTATTTTTAAAAATAGGTCACAAATAAATGAAAGTCAAAGACTTTTAATAACAACAAAACTCTACTGTGAATAACAATGTTAACTTGCATTTGATTAAAAAACATATAGCATAATTTCTACCAGAAAAGAAACTGTCTTGAGTATAATACATTTGAATTTTACAGAGCTTTTGTCCCTTGGAGTTCAGAGCTCCTCGTTACTTACAGAGGACTGAAATGCAGAATAATAAGATGATATATTTGAAAAGAATTGCTGGTACATTTGATTTAATCAAAAGATTATAAAATGACATTATCAGCTCTTTCAGACAAGAAAAATGACTTATTTGAAATTGTACATGAAACAAAAATTATACAGTGGAATTCCATTATAACTAGGTAATTTTAAAAATATCCACTTTTTCATCCAACATATATTGGCTCACCCAATATTTATTAAATCCTATCACCATGTGCTGGGCACTGTACCAATCACTAGGAGTATAGACAAGCATAACACAATCTCTGGCTTCATAATACTTAGAATCTATAGAGAAAAAATTAAATGGATCATTGAAATAGTAAGAGATAAGGATGCTAATAGAAGTGTACATTCCACAATTAGTCTGTTATTACTGTTACAACAGAGGTCATGTTGTAGACACATTTCTTAAAACTCTGTTGGTAATGATCTCACCCTGAAAGTGACAAAGAGAAAGGAGGGTGTCAGTCTGTTTTGGAAATTTTCTCACTACATGCTATTAATATAATTTGTTTTAAAAGAGAAATAAAAGACACATTGAAATTCTATGAATCTGATAACACTGAACTGATGAGAAAGATTTGACAAAAACAAAGTCATGATAACCAAACCCTATCTCCTCAAGCAATTAGCCTTCTTCCTCTGTACCTTGGAGAGAAGTGAAGTAGGAAGAGATAAGCCCATCCATTTTCTACTCTGCTCAGGTTTATCAATAGCCTTGAAGCTAGAACCAGGAAGAGTTAGCATGAGAATGTGCCTTGTGAAGAAGAGGGAAAGCTGAGTCTCGTTCACAGAGAGAGACATCAAACCTCTCCCTCAGGATGATTTCTAGTCCTTTCTCCTCTAACATCCCTAAATTGGAATTAGCAGAATGAGGGACAGGGATGAGAGGACAGAGTCAGACTCCTCTCAGTTGCTTTCATCCTGTGGCAGGAAATGCTGTGGTTGATCCTGAAAGTTTATGATTCTGATTTGGATGGGCAAACGAGAAGTGGATCTGTCCACAGCACCAAGACAACAAGCTATTTTATTCCTTTGCCAAGAGACTGATGGGAAGAATGCTCAATTTGGTCAAAACACATAAATAAATAAACAGAAAAATCTGGCCTGAAGCCATTCTGCAGTAAGCACTTACCACATTACAAATGTATTCCAACTTGCTAGCTTCCATGCTCTTATAAAGTCAAGACTGTTAGGGATTAACTAAACATGCCCCCTCCCCAAATTCATATGTTGAGATCATAGCCCCTACAATAATGGTTTTAGGAAGAGGTGTCTTTGGGAGTCATCAGATCGTGAAATGGAGTCCTCATGAATAAGATTAATCCCCTTATAAAAGGGACCCCAGAGAGCTCTCTGACTGCCATGTGAGAATACAAGAAGACAAAAGTCTACAACCTGAAAGAGCTCTCACCAGAACCCAACCAAACTGGCACCCTGGACTTACACTTCCAGACTTCAGAATGGTAGAAATAAAGTTCTGGTATTTCTAAGCCACCCAGTCCTTTGTTACAGCAGCCCAAATTAAGACAAGGACCAAGTATCTTCATCATGTCCCTAGTATCTGGTACCAGTGTTTCCACCTGCATGAGAAGCATCAGAATTTGATTATATTAAACAACTCAATGAGTGAATATTCCATAAGGAATTCATACTGAAGTCAAGTCTTCTCTTTGCTACTTGTGTTATAAACTATGAATTAGGGGTTGGGGTTGTAGCTCAGTGATAGAATGCTTGCCTAGCACATGTGAGGCACTGGGTTTGATCCTTAGCATCACATAAAAATAAAAAAAATAATAAAGTAAAGGTATTGTGTCCATTTACAACTAAAAAAGAATTTTTTTTTAAATTATGAATTAGTTGTAAGTTATAGATCTGGGCATGCTCTAATGGCTGGCTATAAAATGATTAGGTTGGCCAGACACAGTAGTGCACACCTGTAATCCCAGCACTTGGGAGGTAGAGACCAGAGAATCATGAGTTCAAAGCCAGCCTCAGCAAAGGCGAGGCATTAAGCAACTCAGTGAGACCCTATCTCTGAATAAAAACACAAAATAGGTCTGGGGACATGGCTCAGTGGTCAAGTATCCCGGAGTTCAATCCCCAGTATCAAAAAAAAAAAGAATAAGTTGATAGAACAACATGGAAAAGAATAAACTTCTCTTCCAATAGTCTCAACTTTTTCTGAGAACCATGGCAAATTATGAAATTTCAAAGTGTTCACACTTCACTGAAAATGCAGTCAGATCAGGGTGTTTTATTCATCTTTGTATCTCCTCCACTATCCTTTAACCCCAACCCCATTCTAGGACCTGAGATATTTCCAGAACATAGTAAATCTCATAAGTGTTTATTAGTTGACTGCATTTCTTTATATAAATATGTTGTGGGGAAGGCAATATATATCCCCTAGAAATCCTCATGCATTTGAAAATCTCAACAAGTCAAATAATAATAATTCACATGGAATCTACACTGAAAAACTTCAGTAAAAGAAAAAACCAAACATCCCATTATCTGAAAGTCACTGACTCTGCTGCCAATGTACTTGTATCATTTTTGTAGGGTTTCTTGTATCTTTACTGCATAACATTTTAAAGTTGAACAGAAAACTATTCAGATCACTGAAATTCAACTGCCCACTTGCTCAAAAAAGATATTTATATAGTTGTTTATTTGTTTCTCCAAAAGGAATAACTTGTTCCCTACATGCAGTATTGAATTCTTTTGAGCATATTTCAAATGCTAAGCATATCTAAAAGGTAGAATTATCTGGCATTTCATTGGCGTTTTATTGAATTCTTTGATTTTATCTATGTACATACAGATATCAAGTTTTTCTTGCTCTACTCCAGATATCATTCAGTATAGATATCATTTATAGCCATCCAGATAAGAAATTGGGTTAACCACAATTCACTTTTACCCTTCAAAAGTGATGTCTCTTAAACCATTGGGACAAGAAATCTTTACTTCATATTCAGCATGGCTTCTAGTCTTTTCTATTATGAATTCTACATTACAAATAAATCAATTTTAATTTTCTCAAAACCAAAATTAAGAAAAATTTCAGTGATCTCAAACATTGATCTGGCATGAAAACTGAAATAATTTAAAATTCATTACTTGATCTGCTCCTTTACCCATTCAATATTAGAAATAGAACAATTCTTTATACCCAAGCCCAAAGTTCACATCAGTAAAATGGAGGTGCTCCATCATTCTTTTTATACCAAATATTCCTTTTTTAAAATACAGTGATGTAAGACAGGCCTAGCTTCTCAAAAAACACTTATGATGCCCAGTTTATAAATGAGAAAATTGAGATTCAGGAAAGCTTATGTGAATTGGTCAAATCTCTATAATTAGTTAATTGGGGATCCAAGACTCAACCCCAAGCCCATCTGTCTCTAAACTATAATTCTCAAACATAATTCTTTCAACATGTTCTCTTGAAAGAACAAAGGTGTTTAGTAAGTGGAGATGGAGGAAAGGATGTTTCTGGCAGAGAAAGAAGCACCACCAGAAGTGTGAAATGTTCTGGCAGGAGCTAGAAGCCAAGAGATTTCCACTTGCTTTAAATCAAAAGTGAAAAGTACGCGAAGTGGGTGGCTCTAGGGATAGCTAATGAAAGGCCAGGGCAAGGAAGACTCTCAAGTATAATTTAATGGATCGATTTTATCCTGAGGGCAGTGGAGAGTCACTGAGAGTTTAAGAGAAAGAGTATGATAAATTTTGTATTTTTAAAAAGCATACCTGTAAACATATGGAAGTGTATTGAACAGATGTCAAAATAGAAGAAGGGAGGCTGGTTAGGAGAATTTTCCCAGGATCCAGAGAACATAAGAACACTATGAACAAAAGCAATAGTAGTGGGGATGAAGAGACATGGCTTTCCAATAAAGATGCTAAGGAAGTAGAATGGATGATCTGATGGCTCTGCCAGGGCTATAAGGCCTGAATGGGAGACAAAGCAGTGCAGGACAACTCAGGCTTCTGACTGGGCAACTGGCTGGATGATGGTACCTTCAGCCAAGTCAGGAAAAAGTCAAGTATGACATTTGGGAAAAGGGAGATAGTTTATTTTTGGACATGTTGAGTTTGACATGAAAAATACAAGTTAAGACATGCAATCAGCAGCATGATACAGATCACTGGTGTTGAGAAGATAGATAAGTGCAGGCTGGGGATCAAGGTCCTCATATAGAGTGCACAACATCTTCATCTGCCTTTTCTGGAAAAATGCATAAAACCAAGAGGCTGAATGTTGAAAAATCTGTTTTAACCTCAAAATAATAAAATATGAACTTTCAGCAGGCAAAAGAATCCAGGAAGATTAGGACAGAATGTTCCAAATCTATTAAATAAAATTGGGACAAAAATTTCAACTAATTGAGAGAAAAAAATAGAAAGACACAAACATCAACCAGAAAGATAGTATTCTCAGCATGTTCCTCAAATTTTCACTTTTAAATAAATTAAGAATGTAATGTTCTTTATTACATAAAAAGTCCCATATATTATTTTAACAGATATTTGAACTCAAAATATATTAGATATTTGTATTTTATGTATATTATAACAATATGAGGGTATTTGTGATAAGTCAGGTAACTCAGGTAAACTGTAACAAAATGTATTCTTTTTTTATAATACTAAGCTCTTATTCTTCTTAAATGACTAAGTAGGAATTGTACTGAGTGGTAAAAAAATAATAATAATATCTTTCAATTAATAATTAACAGGAATACTTACCCACTCAAAAAGACAGTGTTGATTACTATTGCAGTGTTCAATCCCATTTTCTCTCTCTTAACAGAATCCCTAATTCCTTATCATAAGACAAGAGTGGTTATGCATTCAAAGTGAGGCTTAAATGTAACCCTGATAGTTTTAAGCATATCAGCAAAATGACAAACTCTGCCACAGCCATGGAGTCAGGGATGGTCATGTAACTCAGGCCTAAACAAGACAGCACGACACATAGCATCCCCTAGGCTCGTCATCCAAGACTATCTGGGGACAGTGGTGCTGAGGACTTGTGTTTGATGACTGGAAGAAAGAGAATCAATACCACAAAAACCAAAGTATAGAGATAGGAACATGTCCAAAAATTTGGTGATATCACTAGATATTTCAACCAATCCTACATTAAATGAACCCCGGGGCGGGGGGCCTTTGAAGCTACTCTACCTCTAGTTCAAACCACTTTGAGTTGAATTTTCTGAAATATTATAAACTATTTCACTTTCTACAATAAATATAACTGCTATTACTTACTGGATTTTTTTCTTCTATTTTTGTTAAATAATTAACAAAATATCTATTATTTATAGTCCTAAAACCTATCTAAAACTACAACCTAAAAATTGGGTTTAAGTATTTAGTATCTTAAAATTAACAATAAATACTTCATTAAAATCATATTAATCGGTAACAACAGAGATTAGGACTTCTATCCAAAGTGTACCACAGGAAAAAATTAACCTAATAATATAACATTTTTATTTATACACAGACCATATTTCAAGGTTATTGCATTCAATGTTGTTTTCGAATAATATTGTTTTTGAAAGATAAAAGTTATGCTATGTACCTTGAAACCTTGACAACATTATTTTAAGACCTTCATTTTCAATTACACATGTCATAGACTTGCATAATCTTATAAGGTCATTTAACTCATCCCTTTCTTGACTTTGGACAAGGTAGCTTACAATTCCTCTACTATTAAATTTTGCACAATATCCTATCTTGTTCTGAGGTGGATATGAAATTGTCTTTTGCTTGCAACACTCAATAGTAAAAAAGAGGGAGACTCTCAAATGAAATACCATGTACCTCTTCTCAGGATGCGACCTCTTCCTCTGCCTATTTGCACTCAAACAAAATCAGTTTAAATGAGCTAACCAACCTATTTGAAATTTCCAGAGGAAGAAATAGGAGTATATAATGTAGTAGTAAGTCATAAATACTGCCTGCCTTGACTTAGCATGCCAGAGATTTAAAATATTAATCAGGATTGGGGTTCCAAGATGGCAGCCTAGACAGACGCCGCGATCAGTCTCTCCAGAACCGAAGACTGAAGTAGTGGAAATACCATCTCCCAGTCATCTTCTGGACATCATCCTACAGCTGCCCCCATAGGAATCTCACTCGCACGTGTACGCAGGGGACCAGGCAACAGCAATTGCCACAAGCAGCGTGACTTCAGCAGCAAGTGGTGGCGGAGCTCAGCTGCTGGCGGCTTGGCTTGGAGCTCCTGCCAAGGGCTCGCCCTGCGCACGGGGGCTGCTTCTACACTGGGTACCTGGCTCCAGCACCCACCCAACCACACAGGGTCCCTAGCAGTTGTTCTCGTGGATGCACGGCTCCAGCACAGAAACCCTGGCTACTGTTCTTTGTGGATCTCCATCTACCTGGCCGAACTTCCTACACCACGGGATGCCGGACAAGATCTGGGGACAGAAGATGACGGCCTAGACGGACTCTGCAGTGCTAGTCTCTCCAGGACTGGAGCTTGAAGTAGTGGAAATACCGTCTCCCAACCAGCTTCTTGATATTATCCTACAGCTCATCATCCTCCACAGGAATTTCACTTCTGCGTGTATGCAGGGCCACCAGGCAGCAGCGATTGCCACAAGCAGCGTGACTTCTGCCAACAAGCGGGAGAACTCAGCTGCCAGTGGCTAGGAGCCCCTGCCCAGGGCTCTGGAACAGCATTCACCTGGGCGGGGCCTGCTTCTACACGGGGTACCTGGTTCCAGCACCCACCCAACCACACAGGACCCCTAGCAGCTGCTCCTGTGGACATACGACTCACGCACGCATGGGACCCCTGCTACTGTTCTTTGTGGATCTCCATCTACCAGTGCAGAACTTCCTATACCAGGGGATGCCGGACAGCATCTGGGAACAAACTTTCACTTTAACAAACTTCTGCTTCAACACAGCACACCATAAAACTGCGTCTCCACTGCATGCAGGAGCACCAGTGGTCCAGCCCTTCATCCTGTTGCTGAAGCAGATGGTTTCTTTATGAGACCCCACCTATGACATTCTTCACCGAATGGAAAAATTCCAGTAAGCAACAGACAACGCCACCTACTGAAGGTGAAAGGAAGCAAACCTGTTTATTTACATTAAGACTTTTAATTTTTTTATTTTTATTTTTTATTTCTTTATTCTTATTTTTTATTTTATCCTTTAACTTTTTCTCCTAATATTCCTATTGTTTAATCTTTTTGTTTTATTTCTCTGCTCTTTTCTTCTCTTCTTTCTTTTGTTTTTTCCCTTCCTCTTCTCTCTCTCGCTCTTTTCCCACCCTCTAATCTCCAAAGTTTGTAAAACTAAGTATCTGTTATACAGTAGGATATGGTAGACTGGGACTTCTGAACAGTATACTAGAGTGTTATTATATAGTCTTGTAACTCCCACTTGCATATGTTTTATTTTTCTTACCATCATGTCTCTTCGCTAGCTGTACTCTTTTCTTCCTTCTTACTGGTCTTCCCTAACTCTCTTTCACTCTTTACACTAACAGCCAACTTCTCTTGGATTCTTTTTAATGCTTTCTAGGATCTAATAAAAATATCCTCACTTCCTACTACTCTCACGTTCTATCCTACACCCCACCCTCAAGTTTCTCTAACCCACCAACAGAAACTATAGACCCTTGTGCAAACCTATTGTCTACATATTAGATGTTAAATGAACTCATAATTGTTGTATATCGTGACTAAACTGTAAATGTACATAGGAGCTATTAGGAGCTACTTGGTTTGAAACTATATATTGTTTGTATGGAGATCAACTAATATTGGTCTCCTCTTTAAAGAAGAGGTAGTGAAACCCTGCAGGGAAACTATAACCCTATAGGAGTAAAAACTGTAACACCTTGGATCAGGAGAGCTAGAAGGAAAGACACACAAACACCATGAAAAAACAAGGGAAGAAAGTGCCTCAAACAAACCAAGATACTACAGTATTCGAATCCATGGTCAGTACAGCAGAAGAAATAACAGAACAAGAATTCAGGATGTACATACTTAAAATGTTCTGTGACTTAAACAATGATATAAGAGAGAAAGCCCAGTCAGCAAAAGACCATTTTGATAATGAGATACATAGGCAAATACAGGAAGTAAAAGATCAATAAGGAGGTAGAGATTCTGGAAAGGAACCAAACAGAAGTCCTTGAAATGAAAGAAACAATAAACCAAATTAAAAACTCAAAAGAAAGCACCACCAACAGATTAGACCACTTGGAAGACAGAACCTTAGATACTGAAGACAAAATATTTAATCTTGAGAATACAGTTGACCACACAGTGAAGACAGTAAGAAACCATGAACAGAACATCCAAGAACTATGGGATAACATTAAAAGACCAAATTTAAGAATTATTGGGATAGAGGAAGGCATAGAATTCCAAACTAAAGGAATGAGCAATCTAGTCAGTGAAATAATATCAGAGAACTTTCCAAATATGAAGAATGAATTGGATAATCAAATACAAGAGGCTTACAGGACACCAAATGTACAAAATCACAACAGATCTACACCAAGGCACATCATAATGAAAATGCCTAACATTCAGAATAAGGAGAGAATCCTAAAAGCCTCAAGAGAAAGGAATCAGATTACATATAGGGAGAAGCCAATTAGGATCACTGCAGACTTCTCAACCCAGACTCTGAGAGCAAGAAGATCATGGAAAAGCATATACCAAGCACTAAAAGACAGCGGATGCCAACCAAGAATCTTACATCCAGCAAAATTAAGTTTTAGGTTCGATGATGAAATAAAAACTTTCCAAGATAAAAAAAAAAATTAAAAGAATTCACAGCAAGAAAGCCAGCACTGCAGAACATTCTTGGCAAAATATTCCATGAGGAGGAAATGAAAAACAACAATGAAAACCTACAGAGGGAGGAGATACACTAAAGGCCAATCAAAGGAGAAACCCAGTCAAGTTAAAAACTAAGAATAAACCAAAATGTCTGGGAATATAAACCATGTCTCCATAATAACATTGAATGTCAATGGCCTAAACTCAGCAATTAAAAAACACAGACTGGTATATTGGATTTCAAAAAAAGACCCAACAATCTGCTGCCTCCAAGAGACTCATCTCATAGAAAGAGACACTCACAGATTGAAGGTGAAAGGGTGGAGAAAAATTTTTCACTCACATGGACTGTGTAAACAAGCAGGAGTTTCCATCCTCACTTCAGATAAAGTGGATTTCAAACCAAAGTTAGTGAAAAGGGATAAAGAAAGTAATTTCATACTGCTCAAGGGAATCCTACATCAACAAGACATAACAATCTTAAATATATATGCCCCAAACAATGGGGCAGCCATGTTTGTCAAACAAACCCTCTTCAAATTCAAGAACCAAATAGACCCCAACACAATAGTATTGGGTGACGTTAACACAACTATCTCACCACTGGATAGATCTTCCAAACAAAAACTAAACAAAGAATGTACAAGACTTAACAGAATAATCAATGGTCTAGACTTAATGGATATATATAGAATATTCCATCCTTCAACAAGCAAATACACGTTTTTCTCAGGAGCACATGGATCCTTCTCCAAAATAGATCATATGCTATGCCACAAAGCAAGTCTTAGCAAATACAAAAACAATAGAGATACTACCCTGCATTCTGTCTGACCATAATGGAATGAAACTGTAAATTAATAACAGTTTTTAAAAAAGAAGCCACTACAACACCTGGAGACTCAATAATTTGCTATTGAACAATGCATGGGTTACAGAAGACTTCAGGGAAAAGATATAAAAAAATTCTTGGAGGTAAATGAGAACTCTGATACAACATACCAAAATCTCTGGGACACTTTGAAAGCAGTGCTAAGAGGAAAGTTCATTGTTTAAGCTCATATATACAAAGATGTAAAAGTCAACAAATCAGTGACTTGACACTACAACTCAAAGCTCTAGAAAAAGAAGAACAAAGTAACACCAAAAGCAGTAGAATACAGGAAATAATTAGAATTGGAGCTGAAATCAATGAAATTGAAACACAAGAAACAATTCAAAAAATTGATAAAACAAAGAGCTGGTTCTTTGAAAAAATAAACAAAGTTGACAAACCTTTAGCCACCCTAACAAAAAGAAGGAGAGAGAAAACCCAAATTACCAAAATTTGTAATGAAAAAGGAAATATCACAACAAACCCTGCTGAAACAAAGAGAATAATCAGAAACTATTTTGAAAACTTATATTCTAGTAAAATAGAAAACCCTGAAGACACTGGCAAATTCCTAGAGACATGTGACCTACCCAAACTAAACCAGGAGGACATTCATGTCTTAAACAGATCAATTACAGACAAGGAAATAGAAGAGACCATCAAGAGCCTGCCAACCAAGAAAAGCCCTGGACCAGATGGATTCTCAGCCGAGTTCTACAAGACCTACAAAGAAAAACTAACTCCAATACTCCTCAAATTATTCCATGAAATAGAAAGGGAAGGAACCCTTCCAAATTCATTCTATGAGGCTAATATCACCTTGATTCCAAAACCAGACAGAGACACGTCAAAAAAGGAAAATTTCAGACCAATATCCCTGATAAATATAGATGCAAAAATTCTTAATAAAATTTTGGCAAATTGCATACAAAAGCATATTAAAAAAATAGTGCACCATGATCAAGTGGGGTTCATTCCAGGGATGCAAGGTTGGTTCAACATACAGAAATCAATACACGTAATCCATCACATCAATACACTTAAAGAATCACATGATTCTATCAATTGATGCAGAGAAAGCATCTGACAAAATACAGCACCCTTTCATGTTCAAAACACTAGAAAAACTAGGGATAGTAGGAACATACCTCAACATTGTTAAAGCACTCTGTGCTAAGCCTAAGGCCAACATCATCCTAAATGAAGAAAAATTGGAAGCATTCCCTCCAAAAACTGGGACAAGACAGGGATGCCCTCTCTCACCACTCTTATTCAATATGGTCCTTGAAACTCTAGCCAGAGCAATTAGACAGATGAAAAAAATTAAAGGGATACGAATAGGAAAAGAAGAACTCAAACTATCATTATTTGCAGATGACATGATTCTATACTTAGAAGATCCAAAAAATTCCACCAGAAAACTTCTAGAACTGATAAATGAATTCAGCAAAGTTGCAGGATATAAAATCAACACCCACAAATTAATTCCATTTCTATACATCAGTGATAAACTCTCTGAAAGAGAAATTAGGAAAACTACTCCATTCACAATAGCCTCCAAAAAAAAAATACTTGGGAATTAATCTAACAAGAGTGGCGAAAGACCTATACAATGAAAACTACAAGACACTAAAGAAAGAAATCGAAGAAGATCTTAGAAGATAGAAAGACCTCCCATGCTCCTGGATAGGCAAAACCAATATTATTATAATGGCCATACTACCCAAAGCATTATACAGATTCAATGCAATCCCAATTAAAATCCCAAAGTCCTTTCTTATAGAAATAGAAAAGGCAATCATGATATTCATTTGGAAGAATAAGAGACCCAGAACAGCCAAAGCAATCCTGAGCAAGAAGAGTGAAGCAGGAGGCATCACAATACCAGACCTTAAACTTTACTACAAAGCAATAGTAACAAAAATGGCATGGTACTGGCACCAAAATAGACATGTAGACCAATGGTACAGAATAGAAGACACAGAGAGTAATGCACATAAATACAGCTACCTCATACTAGACAAAGGTGCCAAAAATATACATTGGAAGAAAGATAGCCTTTCAACAAATGGTGCTGGGAAAACCATAAATCCATATGCAGTAAAATGAAACCAAACCCCTATCTCTCACCATGCACAAAACTCAACTCAAAGTGGATCAAAGACCTAGGAATTAGACCAGAGATCCTGAGTCTAATTGAGGAGAAAGTAGGTCCAAATCTTCATCACGTTGGATTAGGCCCCGAATTCCTTAACAAGACTCCAAAAGCACAAGAAATAAAAGCAAGAATCAGTAAGTGGGATGGACTTAAACTACAAAGCTTCTTCTTAGCAAAAGAAACTATCAATGAGGTGGACAGACAGCCTACATTCTGGGAGCAAATTTTTACCACATGCACATCAGATAGATCACTGATCTCCAGGATATATAAAGAACTCAAAAAACTTAACACCAAAAAAACAAATAACCCAGTCACCAAATGGGCTAAGGAGCTGAATAGTAACCTCTCAGATGAAGATATATAATCAATAAACAAATATATGAAGAAATGTTCAACATCTCTAGCCATTAGAGAAATGCAAATCAAAACTACTCTCAGATTTCATCTCACCCCAGTCAGAATGGCAGCTATCCAAAATACAAGCAACAATAAGTGCTGGCGAGGATGTGGTGAAAAAGGCACACTCAAACATTGCTGGTGGGACTGCAAAGTGGTGCAACCAACCTGGAAATCAGTATGGAGATTCCTTAAAAAACTTGGAATGGAACCACCATTTGACCCAGCTATCCCACTTCTTGGGCTATACCCTAAAGACTTAAAAATAGCACACTACAGTAAAGCAGCCACTTCAACATTTATAACAACACAATTCACAATTGCAAAACTGTGGAAGCAACCCAGATGCCCTTCAATAGATGAGTGGATAAAGAAACTGTGGTACATATACACAATGGAAAGTTACTCAACAATAAAAGAGAATCAAATTATGGCATTTGCAGGCAAATGGATGAAATTGGGGAACATTATGCTAAGTGAAGTAAGCCAATCCCAAAAATCTAAATGCCAAATGTTCTGTCTGATTAGTGTATGATGATACATAAGGGGGGTAGGAATGGGGAACATAGGAGAAATGGAGGAACTCTGGATGGGGCAGGGGGAGGAGGGGGAAGGAAAAGAGAAGGGGTATAGTAATGATGGTTGAATGAGATGGTCACCCTACCCTAGGTGCATGTATGAAGACACAAATGGTGTGACTCTATCTGGTTTGCAACCAGAGAAATGGAAACATTGAGCTCTATATATGTACTATGACTTGAAATGCATTTAAATAAAGTAATTAATTTAAAAAATGAAATATTAATCAGTACCTTGAAAAACTCATCTTGAAAATTTATTCAGAATCATTTGTGTACCAGAAAACAACAAAAGGGCAACAGCAAATCCTTTTCTATTAAAAATTAATTTAAATGTAAATGATTAAACTCTCAATCAAAACACATATAATGGCTGAATAGATTAAAAATTAAGACCCAATTCTATAGGAAACTCACTTTAGATTTAACAACATAGATAGACTGAAAGTGAAGATATGGGAAAAGATACTCCATGAAAATGGTAACCAAAAGTGAGCAGAGGTGGCTATACTTATATTAGACAAATAGACTTTAACTCAATAGCTATCACAAGACATAAAGAAAAACACTGTATAATGATAAAAGGGGCAAGATATGGTGGTGTACACCTATAGTATCAGCTACTCAGTAAACTGAGGAAGATCACAAATTCAAGGCCAGCTTATCTTAAAATAAAATTTAAAAATGAGCTGAGGATGTAGCTCAGTGGTAGAGCACTTGTCTAGGATGGCTCAAGGCCCTGGGTTCAATCCCTTGTACAAAAAAAAAATTCATAAGAATCTACTATGAACAATTTTACACTAATAAACTAGGTTACCTAGAGGACTGGATAAGTTCCTAGAATCATACAACTTCCTAAGACTAAATCATGAAGAATTAAATAGTCTGAACAAAGCTATCACATAGAGATTGAATCAGTAAGCAAAAACCTCTCAATAAAAAAAAAGTGCAGAACCAGATGACTTCCCTGAAGAATTCTACCAAATATTTAAAAAATAATTGACACCAATCCTTCTCAAAGGTTTCAAAAAAAAACTGGCTAGCAAGAAACATTTCCAAACTCATTTTGAAAGTCTAGCATTACCCTGATACCAAAGCCAAACAAGAAAACCACAAGAAAAGAAAGCCATAGGCCAATATTTCTGATGAATACAGATGCAAAATCTTGAACAAAATGCATGCACTGAATTCAACAGCACAATTAAAGGATCACACACTATGACTAAGTGGGATTTATCTTTGTGATACAAGGATGATTTAACATATGAAAATCAATTAATGTGATACAGGTTAAATTAATAGATTAAAGAATAAAATTCACATGATCATCTCAGTAGATACAAAAACAAAACATTTGACAAAATTCAATGCCCTTTTATAATAAAAATTCTCAACAAAATAGATATCAAAGGAAATTACCTCAAAATAATAAATGTTGAAAATCCTACAACTAAAATCATACTCAGTAGAAAAAATAAATAACAACGTTTTTCCTCTAAGCCTGGGAACAAGGAAAGGATGCCCATTCTCACTGCTTCTGTTCAACATAGTGCTGGAAGTTTTAGCTAGAGCAGTTAAGCAACAAGAAGAAACAAAAGGCATCCATATTAGAAAGGAAAAATTAAAACTGTCCCTTGTTTACAGATGACATGATATTATTGATAAAAATAAAATAAACCCCATAAAAATTGTTAGAAGTAATTAAAACATCAATAAAGTTATCAAATCAACAAATATAAAAAAGAAATTAAGACACAAACTAAAGGAAAATCATCCCGTGTTCATATCTTGGAAGACCTAATATTATTAAAATGTCGATACCACCCAAGTAATCTACATATTCAAGGCAATCCCTATCAAAATTTCAATGGCAATATTTACAATAACTTTTTTAAAAATTCTAAAATTCATGGGGAACTAAAAAAGACCACAAATAGCCAAAGAAATCTCAACAAAAAACAAAGTCAGAGGCATCACACTTCCTGATTTCAAAATATATTTCAAAGCTTCAGTAATCAAAACATTATGGCACTGGCATGAAGACAGATATATAGGTCAATAGAACAGAATATGGAGCCCATAAATAAATCCACATATAGAAGCCTAACTTATATTTGGTAAAATTCCCAAGAATACACAGTGGGGAAAGATAATCTCTCAAAAAACAGCATTGACAAAACTGTATATCCACATGCCTTCCAAAGAATGAAATTGCATTCTTACACCATATACAAAAATCAACTGAAAATGGATTAAAGACTTAATTAAGACCAGAAACTGTGTAACTCCTAAAAGAAAATAGGCAGGAAAAGTTTCATGATGTTGGTATTGACAATGATTTCGTGGCTACAACACCAAAGGAATAGACAACAAAAACAAATACAAACAAATCAGATGACATCAAACTAAGCAAAAGAAACAGTGAAAGGCAACCTACAGAGAGAAAATTAGTCATGCACCACGTATTTGATAAGAGGTTAATCTGTAAAAAACACAAGAACTCTTCCAACTCAATAGAAGAAAAAGAATAAACTACAACAAAAACCAACCTAATAACCCAAGTAAAAAATGGCTAAGGACTTGAGTTGAAATTCCTCAAAAGACAACATACAATGGGCAATAAGTACATGAAAAAAATGCTCCACATCACTAGTTATCAGAGAAAGCATATCAAAAAAGCCACCTAGTACCTAAGGTGGCTACTGTCATAAAAACAACAAATATTGGCAAGGAAGTGAAGGAACTGGAACCTTTGCACACTGGTAGTGATATATTCACATAATGGAATGCTGTTCGACTTTTAAAAAGAAGGAAACCCTGTCATTTGCAACACCATGGATGAACCCAGAGGACATTCTGCTAAGTGAAATAAGGCAGTCACTGAAAGACAAATACTGCATGATTCTATTTATATGAGCTATCTAAAGCAGTCAAATTCTTAGAATTGAAGAGTAGAATTGTGGTTGCCAGGAGCTCTGGGGAGGGAAATCAAGTAATTACTAATCAGTGGGTATAAAAACTTCATCAAGCAAGATGAATAAACTCGAGAAATCAGCTGAACAACATTGTACCTAGAGTCAAAAAAAAAATTGTGTTATACACAAAAACACTGACAGTAGATCTCTTGTTGTGCTCTGTGATAAAATTTTAAAATTTTTTAAAGAAATAATTTATGGCAAATGCACAATAGATATGCTAACAGATGTGTGGATAAAAAGATGTATTAAATATTTCAAGACTGGGCTATAAAATACCAAGTGCTCCAAGACACCAATTCTAAAATTTGTATGACTGCCACCAATGATCCATGTGTGTGAGTTTTTAAAAAATCAGCAGGATTTCTTTAGCTGTAGATAACAAAGGATGAGCTTAATTCTACATTATTTCCTGTTCTAATAATCAGATACTTTGATTGACATCCAAAGCAAAATTTGCACGTTAGGAAAAATTTTAAAGAAAATCCAACACCAAGATACAGGTAGATTTATCTCTGAGCTAATATGGCTCTGTCAGTCTAAGCATTTGTTCTCCTTCATAACTTGAAGTAGTAGTTTCCAAACTATGGTCTCCAGAAACCTCCTAGTTCAAAAGGTTACCTGAGGAGCCATAGCAGGGATACCAATCAGATGAGGTTAGGCCTCCACCTGTGCTTCAAACTGCAGCAGCTCTACTTTTACTTATTTCATAAAAGAAGAGGGTGTCTAAGGAATAAAGGAAGCCATGTCAGACTTCACTTGGAAGAAAATGCTGAAAAGATCTGACAACTTCTGCCTTAAAAGAAGATCAATATCTTTACCTTATAGAGTTGCTCCCAAACAACTCCTGACTACTTAACCATGTCTATTCTCCTATTCTTGTTTGCCTCTCAGATTAAAGGTATGAATTGCTTTCTGAATAGCCTACTGCTACCATTTACCCCTGTGCTAAACTTATGACTCCTACTAAGGAAAGAAGCTTTTAATTTATCCAAGAGTGTGACAAAAGTGACAGAACTCAGCGCCCTCTGCATTCCATCTCCCTAGATAGGGGCTGAGGCCGACAGACCGCTTTTCTCCCCATCAGCTACAAATCCACCTACTAAGTCTCTGTGGCTTCTTAAAGGACAGCACTATTTCTTTTTCTCTCTGGATAAATGCAAATATAACAATTTTAAAATAAAGTTCCACAAAGAAATCTACCAACAGCCTGTTCAATCTTCTCATCACCCAGCAGGTCAGGAAAGTCAGATTGCAGCACAAAGGGATCCGGGCACAAAGGAGAGAATATCTGCACTTCACAGAACTTTGTGCTAAGCAAATCCATGCATTACATAAGAGTTACTAAGGAGTAGTTGACTTTGACCTACAACTTATAAATCTTTTTATTTATAAAAATTAATGTTATTTCAACTGAGTCTCATATTTTGGTTATTATATGAAAGCTATATATGATGATCCTTTGGAAATAAGGTAGTGTATAAAGATTATAAAATTTGGGTCAGGCTTGTAATTAGTTATTAATACTCACATAAGGAAAATGTTTGTGCATCTTAAGCTTTGTCAAAGAACTTCTGCAAGTATATCAAAGAGCCACAATATGACATTGGGAAGGAGGTAAATTAATTTTTATTCACATGGAGCTATTAAGAATGAGAATGAACATGCCATGGAGAATTAAGGGCAATTAAAAACACTTATGGTTTTTTAATCTGTAACACTTAATCATCATAAAGCAACTAGTTTTCCTAATACTTAAGTAGGCACATAAGCATTAAAGAGACACTTTAAATCAAAGAAAAATAATTCCTTAGAGTTACTGTGTGTTGCTTTATCATTTCCAAAATATTTTTTCCTGATCTATCATTTCAGCTAGACAACAATTCTTTACCCAGGAGAGGTAACTCTATCCTCAACTTACAATGCCTAGAGACATTAGATGATAAGCCCAAGAGTGCACAGAAAGGTAAAGACAACACTGACACCTAGATCTTTGGCTTCTCCTACATCATAGACAGCTTCCTCAAGGCGGGGGGCATATCAATGTGCCTGCACCTGCCCTCTACAGTAAATATGCTTGGGTGTACACACAGGATCTCTGCAGAGCTTTCAGCTTAAATAGCCAAGAAAATCGGATATCAAAGCAAAAATAGCATTTTGAGCAGTTGTATTATGTGCAACTATTTATTACATTCTGCCAGGTAGTGCTGTATTTTGTGTATCTCAATTTCACTATAAGACCACAAACTCTTTGAGAGAGAAGACCATACCTTATATTAAATATAGTTTGGTTTTTTTGTTTTTTTTTTTTTT